>ML170156.1:2528938-2561048 GCA_004355085.1 Rickenella mellea
GTTGCCGCTTTTTGACCGGTTTTTCATTTTGGGATAGTCAACCGGTGGGAGGCGGGTTTTGCGTAAGCCGAATGGCCGATCGCGATGAAGTTCACAAGTTCAGAGATTAGCACAGCCACCCATCCTTGCATGCTGGTGGCCACTCAATGCCGCGCCTAGCTCACAAGCATTGAAAGAATCTCTTCGCTAAATATCATAGTCATGTAGGTACCTGCAACAGTGCATTTAGGGTGCGAAGAGAGGAATTTGAGAAACGATGACATAGGGAAATGGCGGTACTTTTAAAGTGGCTGTGTAATAAGGACCCCGGGTGACGCGCTCTTCCACCTCTGGGCAGGTGTTTGTCCAGGCTTTCCCCTTCTCCGTTCTCAATACCACGCAATACGTTAGAGTACGAATGTCCCCTTCGGTTCATCCCCCATCCCAGTGATCCCACCTTCGTCACCCACCGGCTCCCAGCTCCCAGAATCTCACATCGGCCTACCTTCAGTCATCTTACCACTCCTGTTGTTCGTGGTCCCAGTGGATACACGTTCGTATCGCATCTCGTGCTAACTCACAAACATCACAGTAAGCGTTCTGCACAAATAACCGATGCAAAGTTCGTCTTCAGCTTCCATACCTAGTTTGCAGCGGATGGCATCGTTACCGTCGCAAATGTCCCTGTGATGTTGATGGACACAGACCCGCTTTGCAGGAAAAGCCTTGCGTGGTGAGTGACACAAAGCGTACCCGAACCCTGCTTGAGCCAGTTTAGTTCTCTTAATTGATTCTTGCTCACACGAACCTCCTCTCCCAACACAGGAGGGGGCTATCGTTGGCGATCCTTTCGCCTTGTACGAAAGTTCCTCAACGGTTCAGTGATAATGGTGGGTCCCCTATCCCTCCTTTACATTCGATTGTTACTAAATCTTGGCAGCTGGCAACCTAATGGCCTATTCGAATTGCTCAATTTACGTCCAACCGTCGTGATTCCTCGCGAACTTTTGGAATACTACGATGTTCGTTGTGTCGACGCACGCCAAGATCTCTCAACGTTCCCAGAGTGTCCGGGGTTACTCGGCGATACACCAAGGCCCATCGCCCTCAAGCTCGCATGTGCAGTATAGTCACTGCTGGCAACCCACCCGCCTCTTCAAATTACTGGAGCCGCCTACTACCCCTCGCTCCTAACGTGCCTTTGGAGTACCCTAAGGTAGTGAGTGAACCTTCCTGTCCATTCACCCCATTCTGACCTCAGAGATGATTCTCACAGCGTCCAAGACCCCTCGCTGCCAGTCATGCACTCACCGTGCACTTCACCCGACCTTTCCGGGATACGGCTCGTTCATTCGAACCAGCAGCTCCAGACTCTTAGCTCACGCTGTCCAGCCTGAAGACGACAACATCATTCATTCAAACATTCTGATTCGTTTACATAGATCAGCCGGACCGACACTGGGACTGGATTGAACATGATAAAAGACAGGAACACTTCAGATTGTCAACATAGTCTGTTCGTCAGCGAACTTGGTCAAGCTGGGCATGATCACGAAGATGGAACTGAGCTCACCATAGCTTTCCGTCTACCTTTCTCCTCAGTCACTTTTCCACCACCTCGTCACCCGATCCTTTTGATCGAATGAATCTTGCGCAACACAACCAACCCCAGACAAAAACAGAACACCGCAGTAACGCAAGCAGCGACGGAGATCGACCTGATCGCCCACGTCATGGAGAGCAGGCCGAACACGAAGCACCACACTCCCGACATACTGCAGATCATTACGGATCGATACACCCCATCGCCATCGGTATTCCTCCCATACTCCGTAGCATAAATGAAGGTCGCTGTCATTCCCAGCAGGACTGCTGACAAGAAGAGTACGTGAGCGATGTTTCCCGTGATCGACGACGCCTCGAACAGCGCGAACTGCGAAGCTATGGCCACCACCGCGATTGCCTGTGCAGGATTTCGTCAGTTTTCTGGGTCAACCCAACGATTGTGTATGCTTACGATGGACACCCAGACCTCAATGGCATGCTTCATGTCGGTGGGGTTGCTGTTCGCGCCGTTATCGATCTGCTTGTTTTCTTCGACGTCTCTGTCTTTCACTGGGGTTTTTTAGCCTTCATCTGTCAATCTCATCAAGGAGAATCTGCCCTGACCTTCTTTGTTGCTGTCGTTGGTTGTCTTTGCCATGTTTCTGGTTTCAAGTCGTGGTGGTCTGTTCGGCGCTAAACGTCTGTGGCCTCTTGCTGGGCTGTGCTGAGAGTTCCCATGGCCAATGTACACCTCAACGCTGCACACCGTGGATGCTACGTGCTACTGGTGTCTACTGTATACATTCGCAAAGTTTGTCTAGATTATCTCCTCCAAAAATTCGTTCACAAGTACTCGTTCCGATATATATGTACTGTAAACAATTTTTTTATCATGAGTATCTCATTTCGATGCACGTAGTCCCGTCATGAACAGACACTGAAATGGCGAAGCTGAGTTCCGGTCGTTAGTTAGATGCTGGTTGTGGGCTCACGATGTTCGACTGTAACGATGCACAAACACCACCACTGGTACCGGCATGCTTCCGCCATTTGTGAGAACAGATTTTCGACACCGGCAGTTTGTTTCCGAGAGTCTTGAACAATACCGTGGATTTGAAGTTCAATAACCCTCTACTTGAGTTCTACCTTGAGGGCAGCTTTGGTAGTATAGTCTTTGGAAGTCTTTGCAATGGAGTGGAAAGGTTTGATCGGGCTCAATCATGACATTCGGCAGAAGCCGCAGCAGAATGAGTGTGTTGCTTCCTCTCGGCCACATCGCAGCTTTCACCACCTCGGCTATGAAGACAACTTAACTGGCGATACTTCACAGAACAATAGGGCTAGATACCCGTAAGGATCAAGAGGCGGACTAGGGGTAAATAGGCATCAGTCTAACAGGGGACAGCAACTCGGCAAGCGAAAACCAGACGCGAACTTGATGTCAAAACAATGGACTCGTACGTCGTCGAGATACGTGTATATCCCAATCCAATCTTTCTGCGATAGAAATTAAGCGATTGGTGCCTCACGCATTGCCAGTGCGGTCATATTTGTGAAGGTGGAAGGGGTCAATTTGTGAAGCAACGCTCTGCTCGCCTGATGGCCTTGGCGTGAATCCATGCGCTTATGAAGGTCCCTCAAGTGCGCGGAAGATGATGACATGTACACGTTCAAACCTGCGGACCACGCGGATGTGCTCAATCCCACCCACTCTTGAAGCCGAAAGTGCGTAAGTTCATTTTTATTTTCCAAGAATTTCGATTGACATCGTGCCGTCGAAAGGTTCTGACCAAATCGCCGAGTACGACATGGAACTCTTGGACATCGACTCGGATCAGCTTTGGATTCCTGATACCGAGTACTGCGTGCTTGTAAGCGTCGACCAAGCCTACGCGTTCTGTCGCAACCTCTCCCCTCGAGGTGTTCAAGGAGGTGTTCGATTTGCGAGGGAGTCAATGCATATATTTTACCCGAACGGGCTGAAGCTGCACGAAGGAAATGCACGGACCACGGATGATGAAGAAGACGACGGTGACGAATTCACTGCCAACTCTGATGACAGCAAGAATTCATCAGGTAAAAGAAACGGAAGGGTGCCGCGCAGACATAGGTGCCATAAATTCTAAAATTTTGCCGGATTGTCTAATCATCTTTATCCAGGAAATGGCAGGACTGTGAGGAAGGCGTAGACGAAGTCTAGAGACAATGGCGACGACGGGAGTGTCGACTCATCGAGATGAACCAGCACGTCATATTGACATTCTCACGCAATTACCTCGTCGAATTTTGGAAGAGCCAGTAGCTATCTGATACCGTGCAACTCATGCCGAGCAATGATGTCCCACTCCCCGTAAGTTTCTATCTCTATTTGTTCATCGTCCTACTAACTTCGATCCTCAACCCGCAGGTGTGGTGTACATTCGGTCTGGGACGTATCCACTACCACTAGTATCTCGCGCCAAAGATGGGCGACGAGTGAAAAGTCGTCTTTCGACCACATTGAACAAAAGCAATTATACTGCTATCCAATCTCTGCAATCCATTGGTCGTCATCATCTCACTCACTTTCGTCCCTCTTTGTCGCGTCGTGTATTTAGTTGAATATAATTCCACTGTATCGCGGAACAGTCGCTACCCGTCCAACATGCTTCCAGGTATTTCTGACCGTTACCGCAGAAATTTTCTTGCCGGCATGAGCATCTCAGGTTTTGAAGAATTTCGCGGCGGTTCAATGATCGACTTGTGACACAAGGTCATGTCACATCTACCAAAAATGCTTCGGACTCCTTTGACGCGACAATGTGCTTCGAGGAACTCTGGCAGAGATCATACGCGTACAATTCGGCCATTCGTAATACGTATGCAATTACACTGCACCGCTCTGCATATCCGGCGGCGATTCCAGCGAGCAACGCTGTAATATAGACTATTGATCTGAAGCTCTGCTGATGCATGTACAGAGATCGTCGACCATCGTGAGCTGTAATTCGTACTGTACTGTATCCACCTAACGAGCTGCATCAATTTTTAACCTTTTCAGAGACATTTTAGGACCGCACTACGTGCAATGGAGATTCTATATCATTGGGAAAAGACTGTCTACGTATTCATCAGGGACGAGTGAATGAAGTTATGCATAACCTAAGCAAACTCTGCGATTGTATACAGTTTAAGACCAGTAGCATGTAGCAAGCATCCGCAGCGTGCAGCGATGAGGGGTACATTGGCCATGGGAAACCCCCAGCACCGCTGTGGCCACAAACGTTTAGCGCCGTACGACCCACGACGAAACTCGAAACCCAGAACGACGCCAAAGATGAGCAACGGCAGCAACAAAGAAGGTCAGAGCATATCCTCCTTGGTAGGAATGAGAGATGGAAGCTGAAGAGCGGCCAGTGAAAGGCCGAGATATTGAAGAAAACGGGCAGATCGATAACGGCGTGAACGGCAGTCCTACCACCGACGTCAAGCATACCATTGAGGTCTGGGTGTCCATCGTAAGCACACGCAATCTTTTGGAAGACGTAGAAAACCGACGAGATCCTGTATAGGCCATCGCTGTGGTGGCAATAGCTTCGCAGTTCGCGCTCTTCGAGGCGTCGTCGATCACGGCAGACATCGCCCACGTACTCTTCTTGTCCGCAGTCCTGATGGGGATGACAGCCATCTTGGTTTACGCTGCAGAGCATGGGAGGAATGCCGATGCCGATGGTAAGGACGGTGATGGCGTGTATCGATCCGTGATGATCTGCAGCGTGTCGGGGATGGGGTGCGTCGTGTTCGGCGTGCTGGCCATGACGTGGGCGATCAGGTCGATCCCCGTCGCTGCGTGTGTCACTGTGGTGTTTTGCGTATGTCTGGGGTTGGTTGTGATGCGAAAGGTTCGTGCGATCAAAAGGATCGGGTGACGACGTGGTGGAAGAGTGTTTGAGGAGAAATGGAGACGCAAAGCTGCGGTAAGCTCTGTTCCGTCTTCGTGATCATGCCCAGGTTGACCCAGTTCGGCTGGCGAACAGGCTATCCTGACAATCTGAAGTGTTTCCGGCTCTATCGTGTTCTATCGTGTTCAATCCAGTTCCAGTGTCGATCCGGCTGCTCTATGTAAACGAATCAGATCTTTGAATGTATATGGTGTCTTCTCCGGGTTCGAGAGAATGAGACAAAGAGTTCGCAGTTGATGACACGGATAAATGATACGTATTCGTGGGTCTGGGTGACTACCACGGCGAGTACGAGGGTAGCAGCGATGGGTCCTGTATTATTTGGTGAAATTCATCTGCGAGGTGAGAGCCGGGTGAATGGAATGGCCGCTTCATCACTATCCGGAGCCATGAAGGGTCGTCACAGAACGGACCTTGCAGTATTGCACAAGCTCGACGGTATTGACGCAGATCCGGTCGTCGAGGGGACGAGGAGGTAGCCAGTCGTCAGGAAAACTGCACTGTGAATCCGAGGATGGGAGGATGGGTCAATGGTCAATGGTCCAATAATCATCGCCGAGATTCTTGGAAGGTCATACGTAAGATCCTGGCATGCCATAGAAAAAAGGAGGCGATCCCCAAGTTCATAAGGAATTACGCAGACCCAGCAGTTTGAATAGGCGAATAGGTTGCCAGCTGTCAATGATGCTAAAAATCGATATGTAAGTGAACGAGGAAGAACCCACGAATATAGCGGAGCCATTAAGTAAATATCGCACAGGCCCAAAAGATCGTCAACGATAGTCCCTCCACTGCTGTATGAGGTAATTCGCAGCAGGAGAATCAACCTGGGGAACTTAAACTCGATCAGGCAGGGTTACGGGTACGGGATGTGCTACTCACCTCGGCGTCTCCATTGTACCAAGCCGGTCTCATACCACCAATATCGCAGGGCAATATCTAAGGAAATGTTTACCATCCGTTGCCACCATGTCTAGAAGCTGAAGGCGTACCTGGTAATGGCTATTTTATGCAGTATAATTACCGAGGCGTTTGTGTGATGGCACAAAGATGGGGGGTGATAATGGGGTGATGCCAGTGGGATATCGCATGAACAGGAGGAGTGGATGACGGACAGTCGGAAGATGGGAGTCACTGAAAGCCAGTGGTAAGGATGAGAAAGGAGGATGCGTTAGTACTTGAACATCGAGCTCGGTGGCATCGTGGCCGGGAATGCTCGTGGTAGGAGAAAGGGAAGGCAAAGTGAAAACCTGAACAAACACTCCCCGGAAAACCGTGCCCGCACTGTGCGGCCATCGGAAACGATAAATGACACTTATGCCAGCATAGGGACGTTTAAGATGCTCTCCTTTCAATGCTTAAAGAATGCCATACACATTATAGTAGACAGATGTACCAGTTACGACACTTCGCTCCCCCCGCAAGGAATACTTGATTGGGGGAGCTTGCTCCCCCTTTTGTTTGTGTAGGGTGGCCAAAAACGTAGCGCGCCACAAAACGCGTGCGTGGGAAATGGGCAACCCGTGGGAACGCGCGCTCCCAAAGCGCCGTGAAGTGCCACTTTCGCGGCCACAACCCTTCCCTGCCCTTCTACATGTAATCTAGTATATTCCAATACATTAGTTACTTGTATTGTATAGTTTAATACAGCTTTCTGAGCTTCTGAAAGCCAATGCATGTCCATACAGCCTGAATTACTGCAAATGTGCTGATATTCAAATTTCAATCTGAGCTTCAAGTTATGGTTGTGCTAGAATTTCTTTTTTCACGAGATTCTGCTTTTCTGCCTTTTCTCCGTGCTCTGGCTTGGCTCTTTGCTCTGGGTCTGTTGCTCTAATCTTGTTCCTTGGAGTTATTAGTTGGGGGAGCTTGCTCCCCCTTTTGTTTGCGTAGGGTGGCCAAGAAACGTAGCGCGCCACAAAACGCGTGCGTGGGAAATGGGCAACCCGTGGGAACTCGTCAGCCACAGTGTCGCGTCTCCAACCGCGCATAACCTTCCGCTGGATTACAGTGGTTTATATATATGTATTATATAGTTTCACACATTTCTAATGGTTGTAGAAGGCCCAACAAAAATTATCTACTCAAATGAGGTTAATATTAGTGCTTATATAACTCAATCTTCGTTTCCGGACTTTGTGGCACTGAAAAATCGTATGAAGCGTTGCGATGCGGGTCTTCGCGGGTCCCCCCCGGACTCACAATTTTAGCGCAAAATGCTTGGCAAAAAGTGGTATTAAGCATTGCGAGGGGGGTCTGCGGGGGTCTCCCCCGCACTCACATTTGTAAGCAGAAACAGTTGGTGAAAAGCAGAATGAGGGGAGCTGCGAGAGTCTTCCCCACAGTGGAGTTTGCGGAAAAAAAGAAAATTGGGGTAAATAGTACCATAAATTGGAGGCTGCGGGGGTCTCCCCCACACTCGCATTTGTAAAGCAAAAAACCGTTGGTGGAGAGTAGTATTAAATACTACATATGGGCTTCTCCAGCACTCAAAATGAAAAGGCACCTGGATTCACAAAGTGCTCGCCATCACATCCAAAAATTGATATTCAATGTTGATATGACATAGCGAGACGCAGAAAAAATTAATGTGATGAACTCGGATTTGGCGAGCTCCCCCCTTACGGTCTGTGGATTATCCTATCCACATGACCAAGCATACTTTGTATTGAACAAGTCTACTGGTTGTGAAGTCCTCTCCACAGCCTTAGTTTGCCGTTTGACTTGGACCGCTCTCATCCAGCAGTAACCGGGGAGCTTAAGCTTACACTTTCACCACTTCCCAATACTTGGAAAAAGAGTGATACTGTGAGATATATATTTCAAATATATAAGCCCATAACCATTACTGTCTTGAGGCGATCTCTGCAACAAAATCTCTGGGGAGCTCAAAAGAAGGACTGGGACTTACCCCCCCATCGCGGATATCTGGACTTGGCCTTCAACGGGATCTGGCAACTGTTCTTTGTGATCTTGGATGCTTTAGGCCCATTTGGATAGGATACGAGAAGTTTTTTTTATGCAGATCAGAATTTCGGATTTCGAGCTTTCTTCCTACATCACAGGTGACTTGAATTTTTGTACTTTTGGGTTCTTTCATCCAATACTGACTATTTTAAAGTAATATCATGACTGGATGGAGATCTTCAGACCCCCAGATTCATTCTGCCATGCAGGCACGCCGTAACGCACGTCGGCGAGAAAAATGAAATGGTTGCAACTTGGAACCCGGTCAACTGGACGCTTCCTTGCCATCTGAATCATCTCAGATTTCGTCAGTTCAATTTCCTGATACACCTGTACTTGACACACCTGCATTTGGTGAGTTCAATTAAGTTCAAGTACTATTACTTAGGAATTATTCTAATTTATATCTTGCAGCTCCTTCTACTCCTGTTAATCGGATTCGCCGCCAATCAATACTGACTCCTGGAAGTCCTCCCACCAGAGATCACCCCAGACAACATGCATGCATCACCATTCCAGCCACTCCACCATCTGCTCGTATACGTCAAATGCCTGTCAGAGCTATTAATGATATGGACATTGAGGATGAGATGGATCAAATACCACAGCGTCTTTTTCAATTAGAAATTGATGCCATTGAAAACCCCCTTCCTGATATTTTTGCATCGGAAACTATTCCATTGGCACAACCCAATCCTCCTCCTGCTAGGTTTATTTCAGGTGTTCGGCATCCATTAATTGGTCGAGGTGCACAACGAGCTCGTGAGCCTCATCCTCAAAATTCAAACCTCTTGTGGTGCACAACTGGTCACCATTACAAACCACAAGCAGATTTTGCTGATCACCAAACTTGCCAAGCATGCTGTGATGCTCAGGGTCGAAGACGTCAAGTACAACGTCAAGGTCAGGAGGATGCTGAGCAAATGGTGGATCTTGAGAATCAGCTTGGTCCAGGCCCACATCCAATTGAGGTTGATCAGGAGCCAAGTGTACATTCACCGCCAATTCAGTCCAACAATCCCCCGCCAATTCCACAACTTCCAATCCCGCCTGTCAATCCTAGGGCAGAGCACGAGTGCATCTGCGGATGTACCTGGACCTGTACCTGCAGGTTTAGTGAACTCAGTTTTCAAACCTGCATCTGCACAGGTTTTCCTCCATTCATACCCACAACCCACAGGTTAAATACCTGCAGGTGTGCAGGTACTCATGAGTATCCGATACCTGCAGGTACCTGTCTTTAATGTCTTTAGATTGCTAAGCTAAGCTATACATGTTCAGCATATCTATGGACATAACCATCTCAGCTGCTTTCAGCCACGATAGTGTATCTTTGAATGTGTTAACAATGAAATATATCTTGTAGATATTGACCAAAATCAGTGATTAAAAGAATTTTCTGTTGTAAGTCAAAAAGAAAAAGTACACAGATAACTTGCAGGTTGACCTGCAGGTAAATCATGAACAGAAAGTCCAATCTGGATCTGTCACAGGTATTGTGTGCTAAAAAACCATACCTGTGAGTATCTGAACCTGCAGGTTTCTCACAGATGTAAACCTGCCAAACCCGCGGGTTAGTGATACCTGTGCTCTGCCTTACATCCCCGTCATGTCTCCATCAGCACATGTTGAACTTGCATCGAAGGGATCGTTGAGGAAGTTGACGGTGTGTGCTGATCACGTTAGGGAGGTCAATATCTGAATTAGGCCCGCTTAAACTTTAAGTTGCAGTCCTATAAAATATTTCCACAGTCTATTCCGGGCTTCGGCGGGCCTAGGCCTAAGGCAAGGCTTGTTCAGAATCGCTGCCTGTGCCCCAAGCCCAACAAAGCCCTCACCAGGGCAGGGCAAGGCAAGGCCTGCATGGGCAGGGTTAGGCAGGGCGAAGGCTTTTTTGCCCTGCCCTGCACATCACTAACCAGAATGTGGTTCTCCAAGTGTCTTTGTCACTGCATCATCAGCTGTAATACAATGGCCGGATCTGCACCGCCATATGCCTGGATATGATGCAGAATTACCAGAGGATGCAAATTCATATTGCAAACAAATGGAGAACCTGAACAAGAATCCAGCCATTGCCGCATACTACTTTCAGGAAACGATGGAATGTATATTTCCATACTGTTCTGAAGCCTAAATTTAAAGTCAAGGACTGGTGGTGGTGTTATGAGTGGCAGCATCGTGGAAGCAGTCATGTTCATGGATTTTTTTGGATGGATGATGCGCCTAAAATTGATAGTCTTGATCGCTCTGATCCTATTCAAATGCAGCAATTTGTCAATTTCTGGGACCAACATATCTCCACTTGGCATCCTGACAAAACTCAACCTCCTGCTGAGATCCATCCATCTGCTAGACTCTTCAACACTTTGGATGACACAAAATTGGAATTAGCACAGATGCTAAACCGGTTCCAACGTCACACGAGATGCACCCCAGGCTATTGCGAGCGAAAGCACAAAGAGACCGGAGATAAAGTTTGTCGATTTGGTTTTCCAAAGGAATGCAGAGCCACATCAGCTTTTGCAGTTGCCCAAGGACGTGACTTTCCAGATCTCCAAACACGCCGAAATGATGAATTATTGAACTCATACAATCCAACATTCATTCTTGGGTGGAGGGCAAATATTGATTTCCGACCAGTCATAAACCGTGAAGCAGTCATTGCTTATGTTGCAAAGTACGCCAGCAAAGGAGAAACAAAGTCATCATCATATCAAGAAACTCTACAGACAATTTTGTCCAATTTGGATGAGAATGTTGCTGGTTGCGTTGTGGATCAAAAACTACTTTCTACTTTTGTTGCAGAGAGGGACTTCTCGGGTCAAGAAGTCTGCCACATTCTCTTTGGATGTGCCATCACAGAAAGTTCCCGGCAGTACCGATCACTCTGTGTTTCTTCTGACATATCCATGGACGTTGAATTTGACACTGGCACTACCAGGTGAGTTGGACTTCTACAACACTACATGAACAGACCAGTTGCGGACAACCCAGATCTTCAAGAGCTTACATTGTTGGAGTTTGCGACATACTGGGACAAAAGATCTGTTGGTGGTGTTGCAAAATATGTCAAGCGTGGTTCTCGTGGAGCCAAACCTTATGCAGTTTCTATTTGGCCGCGATACTGTTCAGATCGTGATGACGAGGCAGAATATGAGAGTTATTGTTATGCCAGGCTTATTTTGCACCATCCCTTCACAAGTCTTGATGCTTTGAAACACAACCATGTCTCATGGTCAGATGCATATCAGGAAGAATGTCTCAATCACCATCACATACATCACAATGACACTCTTCCTTCTGTCCTGGCTGAAGATGATGAAGACAATGAGTCAGATACTGAGTCTGTCCCGGCTGATGAGGCTGAGAGAGCAGCAGAAGCATATCGAGCGGATTGGATGTATGAAGCTGGTCGAAGACCTGAGGAACTGTTCGAGCCGTTGCCTTGCGTCAACTTGAATGACTACCATGTCTGGGATCCTTCAAACCTCGAAATGTTCATCACTACAGAAATGATCTAACCATCACACACATTTTTTATCTCCTACGGCCTCGGCTCGGCACCCACGGCTGGATTTCCGTCATGGCAGGAGAACCACTCCTGTTTTGGGAAGACATCAAGAATCTGCGCGTCCGCACGTCCATTAATATTACCTGTTTCAACTTATGGGGAACTAGCAAGTCGTTTCCAGCACGCGCAACTTGGACTGGGGATACTCCGTCCTGCAAGGCTGACGAGGATGTCCATATTCTGTGATTGCATTGAAATGGCGTCCACCTCGGAAGATTAATGATAGTCAAAGACCGGAGTCATGACATCCACACGAGATGAACCGAAATCGCCCATTAATATGGGACAATGTTACTACGAATCGGTCATTTTCACGGCTCGATAGGCATGCGACAGACACATCTCCGTGTGATTCGGCGTGGTTGAGTCGAAATGTCAGCGCGAAAGGTAGTCAAAGCCACAAAATTAGACGAGGCATACACAAACTATGCCATAAGATGCTTATTTTCATTCGTTAGAACATTCATTTCCATTCCTGACCCGGAGAACCGTCTGGCAAGATCCGTGCAGTAAGAGATTCTCGTCGACAGGCTGGACACTGGCAAGTGGCGTATTTCTATACACCAACCATCACCACTGTGTTAAGATATCACAGCGATGTCCGACGTCTATACCCTATTCCATGCTGAGTCCATGGGCTCCGTTTTCACCCTTGCTGTTCTTCGAGTGTTGGATGTCAAGCACAACGTCGTACTTCTCAGCTTCGATTCGGTCGCCAAGAAAGAGGACACCCCGGAGTACCACCAGCTCGTTGCTGCGAGCCCTCTCGCGCAGTTTCCAACGGTAATTGCGCCGGACGGTACGGTTTTGACAGAGGGAGCGGCAATTGCGTTGTGTATGTGCATAACCTATGCCCGGTGGTGACCGGAATTGATGCTTGAGCAGATCTTCACGATAAATATGCGACTGGAACCCAATGGTCCACCGAGCATCTTTCGCCGTCCCAGCTTGCATTGTATTATCGTATCATGGTTTTCATCCCTGCAAATATATATCCAACGTTCACGGCCTTGGACGTAAGGAGTTCGTGAGCTGATTATGTCACGGTGAACCGATCCCCTGCCTCAGTTTCCAGCGCGTTTCGTAATCGTCCCGAAAACTACGCAAGTTTCTGAAGAAGCCGTGTGCGGGTGGGTTGAAGAGAAAGCCAAAGAGAATAACAAGGCGACGTTTAAACTGTTGGAGAAACTTCTGGACACAGTCGAGAACCGTACTTCGGCGTTTGCTCTTGGAACGGGAAACGCGTCTCTGGTGGATATTTACATTACCCTTATGGCTCATTACGGTCCTCCATCCCCGTACGTCTTTTCCATCGAAGGTATCCAATTTATTTTGATATATCTGTTTTTGATCCCGTAGGCACGGCTGGATGGAAGATAACTGTCCTAAGGTGATGGCGTGCGCGAGAGAAACTCTGAAAGACCCAGTCCTTCAGCAAGTATTTGAAGTGGAAAACAAATTTGCGGCGCAAATTCGTGGTCCCCTACATACGGAATGAGCAGCGCTATCGCGCTTCGTGCAGTATCCCATCATGTAATCGAGATCCTGCGTATATACGTTGACAGCGATTGGAAAATTCGCGCAAAGAACAAAGACATCTTTTTATAGACACACCTTCGGCTTTCCAAAGATTTTTCTAGCAGGAAAAACACGCATGTACGAATCGGTTCACAGGGGGAACACCGCTCTTCTCGTGCAGCAATGGCTGTAAGGGGTTTGCACGTTTGCACGTTCAAGGCGCGCGCAGGATTCTCAAAATGATAACGGCATTTAGCCAAGATACTCAACCGATACTCCTAAAACACATCCGTTGTAACAAACGTTCGCGCCTTCTGGTCCGAGTCACATGAGTCAGAAGTCGTATGGAAGCACATCTAAAATGCTGATATCATGTGTCTCCAGGGGGAAGGGCACAATTCGCATTGATCCGGTGAATATTGCTGGCCGCAATCCTGTCAGCGCATTTGAGGAGTCTTGTGTTGGGCTCATCCATGATTTATGGTGTTGTTGAGCGCATCACCGGCTACGGAATTCGACGTAAGGAGTTAAAATGAAACGGTTTGAATTTTCTATAACTGGCTGTTTTCAATGAGACGATGATGAGCCTTAAGGGCCCGAGCAGCTGACGTGGGTATCAGTGATATGAAATAAACGAGATCACGTCTAACTCACAGAATACACGTTTGCTTGTGATACGGCCGGGAACACCGCTGGATCCGCTAGATAAGAGGAATTTTGCAGGAGTTCGACCGCGACGATCCACATCGTTTCAACGAACGGCGATTGAACGCACGCAGTAAATGTATTATTGGCCCAAGGTTCCGTTGTCCGGGGGGACAGCTGTCATCGCAGACGAATGAACCATATTCGCCATTCTTTGGGTTGCGCAGAATTTTGGGTCACCGCAATCCTTATTTCGATCGATCAGCTTTTAACGACAGGGGATCTTCGCACTCCGTCCGCTGCCCCTGGGTTCGTTCCAGCTAATATAGCCACAGACATCCCTGCAAACAGCAGGTAGCATTGTTGTTGAACGAATGATTGGCGCGCTTGGGGCACGACGCTGAGTCGACCAGTCTTTTCAGTGGCATTTTGGTATTTGTAAAATGGACCATTGGACCTGAGAATCAGGAACGCGATCGGTGATCTATTGGCTTTCCAAGCCGCCGGAATCCGCGAAAGAATGCAAGGAACGATTACAACCAACTCAATTGCCACCTAACAAAGTAGCAGAGGCAGGAAAGAAAAGAAAGTGTAAACAGAAATGAATTATATGTCCTATAGGAAATTCAGACGGGTGTCAATGAGCGGGGACGCTGGGCGTGCGAGGATGATCGGCAAGCGTTGTGATCAGAGAACACAAACAGATGACTTGAAATACAAACGAGTATTTATTGAGAACCGTTGACGCGTGTGTGTTGCCTTGGATAGCTTCACTCCAGAGTTGCACCAGCACTCAATTTTATAAAGTCAGTGCGGTTGCTATTCGCTTATGTTTCAGAATCTTGAAAAATGAAGTATTCCGTGCCATATAACGTCGCACAGGCCGCAGTTGCAGTGGTTAACAGCATGGAAGGCGGACTCCTGGGCACCCTGAATGATCGACGTGCGTTCCAGAACAGGTATGTTAGTGTCCATGCTAATCGTATTGCGAATGAAACCAGCACAAATGGCCAACGTAATAAAATTACGCACCAGTGGCGATTCCACTCCCGTTGCGGGAATCACCCGTGGAGAGCACATAAGCAGCGCCGCTCATGATCAATG
The DNA here is from genome assembly GCA_004355085.1 of Rickenella mellea. Taxonomy (NCBI): domain Eukaryota; kingdom Fungi; phylum Basidiomycota; class Agaricomycetes; order Hymenochaetales; family Rickenellaceae; genus Rickenella; species Rickenella mellea. Next base: position 2,544,212 of record ML170156.1, read on the forward strand.
AAAATCCGAACCGTTGAGAAAAGTGCGGAAGATGGGGGAAACGGTTCGAAGGTAACGTGGTGCTGGCAAGAACTGTACAAAAAAATTCCAAGCATAAGACAGTCAATCGTTATTGGGGTATTTGGGCCCTGACAGAGTGCTGCTAGTGATCCTGCTGGCCATCTTTGAATGGATGTCAGTATCAAGAGAGGACGCCTCAACGATCCACTGACGGAGAAATGGAGTATGGCCGTAAAGGATATAACTGCGAATTTGAACGGTTTGAACTGAACACTGAAGCTGGCTGTTCTGGCGGTTGAACGGTCGGCGTCGACATTTTCTCGACCGAGGGTGGCGATCAACAAATTTTGGGTTCCTTTTCCGGCTTTCCGAGTTTGAGACACAGCCACAGCCACAGCCACTGCTTCTGCTACGATGTTCAAGGCAGGTACCGCACAGATCAACCGGTTCTCGGTCCCCATACTAGCTTATCTGCATGGATCAGCAAATGGCTTATTGTTTAAACGGAAAATCTTTTTCACCCTCAATCTATCCCGCTGAAAGCTCAGATGAGGTGTCGGAACGATGCCCAGATAATAACTCACCTTTCCGTCATTCCGAGATATCCGGACCGTTCCCCGCCTCCTTTCCGTACGGACACGAAAGGAATAGATGAACTCATTGCAGAGTATTGCGCTGAAAGAGGGGTGAATGGCGAATATTCGTTCTAGATTCCATAGACGACGGATTCGCAGCGTGGCTATACGTTTCTCCTGCTGGTCTTCTCGTGAACGCTCTTCCTCACGTGGAAGGCTGCTCGGGATCCTATCTGCGCGTAAGTCATGATCAGTCGGGATCTGCATCCTTCAATACCGAAATCCTTTTCAACATATACAAGATTTAACCGATTCATGAGCGCTGTTCTCCTCGCAATCAAGGGAGATATTTGAATCTTTTCGTATATGATTGCACTCCCTATGTGTAAACCGTGGCTCCATTCCATGCGACCGGCGTTCGGGACACATCGTACCTTTTATCCGCGCAGCTCAGTTTGCTCCTGATCGCCGAGCCACTGCTTCCGTTCCGCACCCATTCTGGTCTCTCCCGCGATGCATTTCCATATGTGGCGGATGGTATAAAGCGCTCTACGGACTCCTCGACTTTCTCCCTCCCCTCAACTTCGAATAACTCTCACCATGGTAGGACCGCCAATCACGCTCGATAATACCTTAGGCGCTGCGCTCATCGGGCTTGTCCTTGCCACACTGTAAGTATTATTACCGCATTTTCGCGTTACGACATCATTCATTCACCAATGAAATTCGACAGGTTATTCGGTATACTCACGTTGCAGTGTTACATTTACTTCACGGATTACCCTGAAGACCGCCGCATCGTGAAGGGATTCGTGAGCCGTTTTATGACATTATAAGCCCAATGTTGATCCTGACGTTATGCGAACAGATCGGGTTCCTTTGGTATGAATTTCCTGAGTACTTCAAATACGGCACAATTTTTGAGCGATTTCCAAGGTTCTTCAATGGTGCCCATGTCGCAATTATCGCCGCCGGGATATACCACTACCTCATCAAGAATTTCACTGACCCCGCAGCGCTTCGCAAACCAAACTGGTGAGATCATCCGAGCGACCTATTAATTGCTGCCTCCCTAAAATCCTGACGGCGACAAATAGGGCGATTATTGTATGTCATCCCCATTCTCGCTGTTATTTAATATCTAACGATCTGCATAGCTTCACGTATTTTTGAATGTACGTGGACATCATGTCAAAGGAGTTAACGACTTAACAACATTTCCAATATAGAGCTTCATTGCGTGGCTTGTTCAGTTGTACGTTCAGTCGTTTCTGACCGCTCGTCCTTGGCCTAATTGGTCATTTTATCGATCAGGTTCTTCGCTTGGCGTGTCTGGGGAGGTAATAACCCCAGTGACGTACACGCCAACATGCATCCTGACCGTACTTTTTCTAGTCAGCCAAAGGAACAAATACCTCACTGCAGTGATCGTAAGCGCTATGCCTAATTTAAACTTTCATGGAAACTTACCTACTACCAGGTTGCCTTGGCATGCCTTCAATTTGGTGCGACCATATAACGGTCCATTTTTGGGGATTTATACTTATTTTTGCCTTCTCATGACCAGCGTTTGGGACCAGTAAGTCGCAAGAAACTTTCATTTCCTTCAGTGAATCTAAATTATCCTTCAGAATCATCTGCGATTGGGTTCGCCTCAAATTCCCGGCTTCATACAAACAGTTTGCTAACCTCAAAAATCCAGCTTCGACGGGAACGTAAGCTCGTTCGACACTGTCGGTACACCACGGGTTGAAGTAAGTTCAAAACTATCATATGTATTCTGTCCACGCGCTAAATTAATGCTCCCTTTCTCTGTGTAGTTCCTTATGGGAATGTACTTCGGCAACACGCTCTTGTGCGATCTGGTCATCACCAGTAGTCTTTGCTTCATCCTCAACAAGAGCCGCACCGGTTTCAAGAGGTATGTACGCTCAAAGTGTTATGTTTTTCCCGACTAATCATGAATTTTAGAACGGACTCGATCATCAATCAATTGATGCTGTTCTCCTTGTCCACCGGTATAGTGACTAGGTGCGAGTTCCTCCGATTCACTTTTTATTGTGCTGACAAAATATGTTTTTCGATAGCATTTTCGCCGTCGTCAACCTCGTTGTCGTGAGCATCCTCCTTCTATTCGCAAACTTCCTGAGATAATTGTCTGACATGGCCCGTCAGTTCTTCACGATGCCCACAAATCTGGTCCACCTCGCAGTCGGCTTCCTGCTCAGCAAGCTGTACTCTAACTCGCTTCTTGTCCAGTATGCCCCCTCCCCTCCCATCGCCTCTTTCAACGATTGATTGGTTAATCTTAAAATTTTAGCCTGAATATCAGAGATACCATCCGTCACAAGATCAGCGAGTCAAGGGGCGTGAACGTCGCTTCGACGAGGCGACGAAGTGGAGCTGTCATCAGCAACATGGAGAAAACAGTGAGTCCACGGCCATTTTAATGAAGCATTGTATTTTCGGCGCTGATGAGAAATGTTTATAGGAACCCGTCACGATATTCATGACGCGCACAAGTGAGGTCCGGACGGACGACTCGCCGTCGTTGGCGTCTTCCCCAAAGGTGCGTCACATCTAATGTGTTTTTCTTTGAGGAGGTCGGTCTGACGAGCACACATGCACGCTAGAGCGACGCCGATAGCACCCGCAAGATAAACCATTTCAGCACGCATCTTGCTGTGTGAAACTTGAATGGACGCTCACCGCTGCTCCTTTCTTCCGAGTTTTCTTTGGGTGCCTGTTGGCAATCTCAGCGATCGTTCATTGATTCATTGTAGTTTTAGGTGATTCTGATCCGTACTTATACACCGGCTGTGTGCCGCCCATTCCACTCGTTTGAATAAAAATAAATTGTAATTCGTTTCCACGAAAGCTAACGCCGGACGGCAATGCATCCCGCTAGTAGCGTTGGTGCGGCACCGTTGATGAGCGTTCGTCGCAATTGGTTTGTGGTGCATCATTCGCTGAAACGAAACGCCATGACGGTGCCTTGGTTCCTCATATGTTTGGCGCCATCCTAAATGCCTCAGATTTTGTTTGGACTCATGCTCATGGGATAACAGTGGCTGTACTTTTGACATTCAACAGCGATGACAGAGAATCGCACCAAATGGGTGCAAAAAATGACCGATAAATGAAACTGTGCCACTGATCGTTTAAATTGATATCGGGGTGGTGTAGCTCGGGGACGATGCTAATGGAAAAAGCGAGAAAATACGGGACTGCATTGTCGGTGCTCGTTTGTTGCCGCAATGCTGTGGATGTGTTCGGTGGGGAACTTTGGCCGAATATTGATAGTTGGCAGGATCCATGAAATTTCGCTGGAAAGGTGTGCATTGATCTAGCTACGACATCGAGATATCAAAGGTGACTAATGGCGTCTGGCAAAAAAAGTCGGAGTCAGCATCGAATGCTTACAAGAATACGGACGAGATAGGGAAAATTTCAGACAAAGTATAATGATTCCGGATAGACAGGTATCCTCACAGAAGAAAAATCCACTCCGTCGAGGGAGTCTATATGTCATCATGAAGATGGAAGAGAATGGGGGGCTAAACAAAACCGAATACCTACCTCAACGGTTCTTGAAGTAATCCAGCAAGACGTTCAAGCCCTCGCTGTCCGTGCCATAATCTTTAACCACGACGCACGAGCATCCAACAACCTTGCGCGGGTTGCCCTCCTTGTCGATCTTGCAGAGACCAGCCCACGTGCCGAGGACTTTGGCGTCTCCGACCTTGATGAGGTTGATCTTGTGGTCTGCGCAGAGGGCCTCGATGAGCTTGATATACTCTGCTTCCGTGCACGTCTCGACGAGGACGCAGAGATGCGCCTGGCGTTTGTCGAGAGCCTTGGCACACTCGCGAAGACCGCGGGCGAGACCATCGTGGACGAGAGCGTTCTTCAGGACTTGCTGCAAAGTCTATTAGCATTATCTCAAAATAAAATAACAGTGAAGACGAACCTGAAGAGCGTCCTCCACGCTCATTTTACCTTTCGGAGCCTCGGTGACAACTGGCTCCTCTACAGCGGGTGCGTCTACTTGAATTTCATCTCCAGCGTCAGACATCCTGCAATGTATTAGGGCTATAATGTTTGTCCATACTATATCACCTACTTTTAACAGAATTTATATGAAGTTTTGCAAGGTGATGTCTTCGTCCGCTATCGTTGATGTAAAGATTCAAAAAATTAGTAAACGCGAGTTACGTCTGTTGATGGTCCGTGCGCTAAATTGCGTAAGCCAAAATTTACAAGGATGTTCCACGTGACAGGCGGTGAAAATAGACCGGCTTCTGGCCCAAAGTAGCCGGAACGTTGGGGTAATAGCAAAATATAAAGACGCGTGCTCGTCGTCCCCAACGACGACGACGAAGACCAACGATGCCGCCCCGCAAGCTAGAACCAACGGATTTACCTCAATATGTCCCCAGACGGGCTATGAAATCGTTTGAGAATTTGGTGGCGTTGGCCAATTACCAGGAGGCACTGAAAGACGCGCGAAAGATGGTTTGGAGAGATCGGGGAGAGCCCGCGGTTGAGTTGCATACGCTAATGGATTGTTTAGAGCATGCGGGGAGGGGCGGGATACGTGAGTGTTACATCAGTTTGCTTGAGGGCAAGAATCTAACGTGTTGCAGGCGCTGGCGCGTTGGCGTTCGCGTTAAGATCGGGTTTTAATATTTTCGTACTGCTGTTTCGTATATGGAAGTTACCAAGGTTAGTCGCATTCGGTCAACATTTTAGGTGCTTACGCGTCGGTGCTGTAGACAATTTCGATTCTCGTTAATACGACATGCGTTATTCGGCAAGGACTCGCTTCGCTTCGCAGCCATGATTGGTATGTCCAAAAATTACCATACGGTACCCTGCTCATGAAATTCTAGGATCCTTCGTTTCTCTGTACAAGTTCATCCTGAACGCGTTGCCAATTGTTACCCCACCCCCTCCAATAGATACCCCTTTCGCACCGAATACACCCGACTCTTCCGACGACCTCGAATCCAATCCAATAACAATGGCACCGACGCCGGCAGATCGCCGAAGAGGCCGTCTTTCATTCAGGGCACAGGCTCATGAAGTTTGGGTACGCAAGCAGACTCGACGTTGGCACGCTATTTTGGCAGGAGCTGTGGCAGGAGGGTTGGGTGTCCTGTTTGAGAAGAAGGGTCGGAGGGTCGTTATTTCACAACAACTCTTCGTGCGGTGCGGGTCCTTCGCGTGAATATTAGCCTGGATATATTGATCACTGCCGAACAGGGGGCTTCAAGGCTCGTATAACGCGTTCACGGAACGACGAGGCATACATGTGCCTTACGGAGCAGTTCTTGTCTTCTCACTTGCGTGATTATATTTTTCCACGTATATTTTTTGAATCACTCAATCCTTTCTCAGGTGTGGACAAATCATGTACGCATTTTTAATGCGACCAGACACTATTCCCCCGTCGTACAGTACATGGTGAGTATCCGCACAAATAAATATTGAGTATAACTTCCACTGACAGTACAATAGGATTCAAAACGCGTCCAAGGTTTCGAAGGAAACTGTCAGCATGAACCGTAGCCTAGTTCGGGAAGGCAGATTCGACGTTGCAGACGTCGAGGCTCTCATGAATCGCGAGGTCCGTTTCCGTTCGTCTGCAAAGGTTTAATTAACACACATAAACAGGACGCGACACCCTCGAACCGCGCCGCACTCGCGGCACTCATCGCCCAAGCCGCCTCCACAGGCGACTTCGGCACGCGGTTCGCCCCATGCCCAGCCGTCCACCCGTGGATAGACCACTGCACGGACGTCACCCTCGACCGATTCCTCACCGTCGTCAAGTGGATGTTCCCGATCTACGGCGCGCTGCACTTCATCCCTATGATTTTGTTCAAGCGAAAGTTATTCCTCGAGCAGCCTAGTCACATGCTTTTGCGCGCGGGGTGGGGGACGATGCGGAGTTCGGCGTTCCTTGGGACTTTTGTGATTATTTATCAAAGTGCGCCACTTTTTCCCATAAATGTTTGAATTGTTTCTGACCGTCGTTATAGCATATTTCTGCCTTAAACATAATGCACACATTTTCCTCTCATCACGAGCATCGAACTCCCCATTTAAACTCCCCCAATCACTCGTCGACCTCCTCATCTCAAAGCAGTCCTTCTGGCTTGGTGGTCTCCTCTCCGGGCTCTCCCTCTTTGTCGAAGAGAAGAGGCGCCGAGGTGAACTTGCGATGTATGTCCTCCCGAAGGGATTGGAAAGTGTGTGGACGATGTTGCGCGGGAAAGGGTATGTATTTCGGACTGGGCAATATGGCGAGAGTCTGGTATGCGTCTTTTACACATTTGAAAAAATATCAGTTCTGATTTTTATTGTTTCCCCTTGATAGTTGTGCGCTATCGGGATGGGTATGGTCATGGTATGTCATGATTTTTCCCTCGTTTAGCTCTGGTCATGTTCTAAGCGAGATTTTACAGAGCACGTATCAGGTAAATATCACTGAAATCTGCCCACTATTCAGATTTTCTAACAGTATCTTGCTCACATTTCACAGAATGATCCCCAACACCTGTCTGGCCTCGTGCGACGAATACTGTACCAGTTCATTGGCGCCAACTGATGCTTTGGGTAACGTTGTATTACACGAGATAATATATTGCCAACGTATTACTCACGCCGCAAATCCCGAGGGTTTCGTACTCTCAGCAAGATTCCACTGTATTTGAAGGTGAGGAGGGATAAATACTTGAACATTCCATATATCCATTTGTGGTATCTGAACGGGGTGAATTAGGGTTGTGTGAACGGACTCGGAGTTTGAGTCAGAGATGAAATGATTTGCCTGCCTCATTTTGTGTTACGTTTGACTTGTGGGTCCTTGTTACCACACCACGAACACGCCACAACCTCCTCCTCCTCGCCGCCCTTCGCCAAAATGACCACAAATCTGACTTTGTTATTTGCGATTTCACGCTCCCGCAGCTTTACCGTTTCTTAGATCGGTCGTTCGTGGTTCACGGAGCGCTGAGTGTAACTCCGGTGAGTTGTTCAAGCGGATGCTATTCCTTTGCCCTACACTTTCGAGGGCAAGACGGCGTTTCTTCAGCCATTTCTGATCATTTATCAGAGTACGACATTCCACCGTCCATAAGAGTTATTTCGACAGTGCTACGGCAACTTCCTGTCTTAGAGATGATGCGCGTATTGTTGATCGCCTAATCCACATTCAAACTGCCGCAATCTCTTGTCGACGTCCACATCCTAAAGGAACCTTCTGGTTCGGTAGTATTTACTCCCAGCTCCGAGTCTCATTTCGTCAAGAAGAAGGGGATAATGAGCACTGAACATTCTTTCGTGGGGATCTGACTAATGTGAACGAGTTTTAGCTCGAGGCAGGGGTTGTGATTATCTGACGGCCAACGATAGGGCAAAGTCTGGTAGGCCGGTTTTTTAACTTTACAGAACGTTTTATAGATCCAATTTACTTTCCTCGAGGATAGCACTGCGCCATCACCGAGTGGGAATAAGGATGGTCATGGTACGTTTTCATTTACCTCCTTTTGCATTTTACCGTGTTCATCGGTGATACATCACCGGGCATATTTACAAGGTGGATACTGTAATTTCCTTTGAAGACCATTCATGATGTATCAGGTTGTCGGCGTCAACTGAGCCGTCGGGGTTTTAATGTTGTATAATTTTGACAGTCAGTGGAATTAACCATCTAGGCGTCATGATGTTTCAATTCAGGTTTTCAACATTACTCCTTCCACTGCCTTCCTAACCCGTCCAAATGCTCACGATCCCCGGAATACCACAATTCACAGAGTCACGCCAACATACATACGCCGGCACCGAAATTTTCTGCGACAAACAAGTTCTTCCAAGGCTTATCCTCTCGATCTTGATATTTGACATGGTCTTGATGACTACCAGGACACTGCGTTGAACAGTAAAGAATGATGCCTTCTTTCTTCCTCCTGATTACTCGCTGCGATTTCAAATCCTCTGTGTGGCAACGCTCCACCATTGTCCCCTGGAAAACCTTGGAATATTTTTAGCGTTTAGCCGTCTGTGTAGGATGTCCGTGTTGGAGATGTTATGAGTCGATTTATGGGACACTAATTGGCATCAGGAATGTTAGATCACTCGATCAACGCGGAAAAGATTTCAGGTGGCTGTGCAGACTGCCTTGTTACCTGCCGACCTCAACTCAGTCCATGGCTAGTTAGTGTTATGGCCGATGCGAACTCTATGAGCTATTGCATTGGACTGCGCTATTCCTAACCTCCGAGTCGATGTCAGCCTAGGTAAGTGTCGTCTTAACAATGAAGTTATTTGTCAGTATTGTACCAAGGAGCGCAGTGAGGGCTGAATAAGCCTCTCGGGAATGCCACGTCATTTTTGGAGCCTGAGCGCTTCGGAATTCTTCTTGGCAATATCCTGGTACTGTCTTACACATTGCTCCAGGGAGCGTACCCTTTTCGAAAATTGAGGAAGCTATAATTATTTGACCACGTGGCGCAGATCAAGCAACAAATCGTGCCTCAACATTCCAAACTCACTGATCACTATGCTATAACACAGCTGATTCGGACGTCCATGTTTTGCTTTCCATGACGCTAACAATGGGCCTTACAACAGGAAGAGGGATGATGGTACCCTTTCCGAGTGAGAGGGATGTGATCTGCGCAGTTTCCACATGTGAAGGGGTTCGCGGGTTTCAGGTGAGATGCTCAGCGCCGACTCAAATTCGAACTATTTCCCAAACCACCTGCAAAGTGTGTTGAGCGCCTGCAGGTTTGTGCTCCTGGCCGTGTGGGATTCAAACTCATTCCCCATTCGGTGGGTACGCGCAACCGTGAACCGCGCAGACACTGCAAATTACATTCTCGGAATAAGCAATGCACAGAACTTAGAAGATGACAAACACTTTACTGCTCTTCACCGGACCCCGTTGACTGCGGGGCTTGTTTTTATCACCGGTTCATGCCCAAAATGTTGCTAGCGCTTGCGCCATCAGTAATTTCACATCGTTAGATCCACGTCGTCTGTGTCATCGTCTTGCCACCCCGAGGAACCACCCCGAGGAACCGCGGTGTGGCGAGGTAAATGATAAAACGGTTATCTCGGTCTCCTCAATGTTTAGATCTGCACTGAACCCCATTCTACTCAATCCTTTACCGACCACCTAACTCAAAACGACGCCGATAATGTACAGCAATGCTGCGGGGTCATTCCATCTATACGGAGGTAATATATAAGCGCACTCCTGAACCTCCCAGTTCACAAAGAAAAAACATACCGCACAGATATGTCGAAAACGAACTCCACGCCGCTACCACGTGGAAAAGCTTGCTTGAGCTGCCGGTAAATCCAGCTTCGAAATCTCGACTCGAGCTTTTGCTAATTACATTCGCAGGAGGAAAAAAATGGTACAGATTTCTATGGTTAATTGGATCCTCATGACATAACACATTGAATTGCAGAAATGTAACGGTGCCAAGCCAGCGTGTGGAACATGCATTTCTGCGAACCGGGCTATAGACTGTGAATATACAGAAGGTGGACGAGCCCTCACCGAGATTCTTGAGGAAGATATTGCCATCCTCGAGAACCGTCTCCAAGCACTCCAAGCAGGGGACCGTTCTTTATCGCTTCGCAACCCTCTTGACCCTCGGCCACAAGTTCAAAGCATGGCTAGGCCAACCTCGTCTCGCTCACGAAGTGGAACCGAGGATCCACGGGCAACACACTTTGAGGCTCAAACCACGCAGCAAGCCCAGAATCAAATATTTAACGAACATATTTTAACAATGCTGTACGTCTCCGATATGCTAATCACTCTTACCTTGCATCTGAGCCACTGGTCCAGCATCGACAAATTTATACGTCATGCAAGTCGACTCGGTTTCGTATACGATACCCCCCACTTCCTCAGTTTGCTTAGACTCCCCCAGACACATCCATCCTACCCCCATCCGGCCCTCCTTAACAGCGTCTACCTGTGGGGGCTTCGGATACTTCAACGTAACGAGCTCGCTAGATTTGAATCATATTTCTTAGGGAGCGCAAAGGCCGCCGTCACAGACGCGCTCCGTAGCAGCGAAACAAGGACTCGCATGCAAGCCATTCAGGCTGAAGTTCTCCTTGCACAATACTTTTATAACGTAGGAAGTCTGGTCGAAGGCCAGTACCATGCCACCGGAGCCGTCACGCTGGCCATCGCCACTGGTCTTCATCAAATCCGTTATCAGCCCCTAAGGAACGCTGCGATAAGTTCTGGCTCATATACGCCGCATAACTCTGCCGATGGTGCGGAGAAAACCGCATTATTTTGGGCCGTATTCAACCTTGATAAATGCTGGTCCGTCGCTCAAGGGGTTCCCTCCAAGATAAACGAACACGGAAGTGGAAGCGTGCAAATTGACACACCCTGGACATTGGTGTCCGCAGGACACGAGACAGTGAGCGAGCGTGTTCTAAATAGGGAGCATTCTAACCACAAACCTTGTTTTAGTACAACAGTAATGCGTCGTCCACTCATGCGAGCAGGAAAACTGTTCAGCATTTTCTCAGTGGAAGATCCACTGACGACCAGAACACAGCCGCTGAAGCCATGCGGGCGAAAGCATCAGCGTTGCTGGAAGCTGTTGCGCGTGCATTGGAGCGACATAGTTCCAGTAAGGATATGAATTGATATTCCTACCGGTCGCATATTTAATTCTTTTGCGCGGTAGACTCGTCTCAGGTAGACAAGGCCGCATGCGCTATTCTAGCCAATATTCTCCCCGGATTTATTGATACCTTGAAATCATTCAACCAATTAGCTAACCTCCCACCAGATGCGCGGGCGATGAATATCGTTTCGTATAGCTTGGCTCACGCAGCCTACATTCGCCTTTACGTTTCTCGAGCAGCGAACGATGAAAACTCCCGACTGCTGTGCATCGCCTCTGCACGGGCTATAGTTTTGATTATGGAGCAACTTATTTCAGATGACGCAGAGATTTTCGATCCTATTCTTTGCGTAAGTGCAACTTCATGTTTGAATTGGGTTTGATCTGACGACCACTCTCAGACGACGTGGATGACAGCCGCTCATGTATTCGCCAACAACGCACGATGTGTCTTATCAACCTCGAACACCGGTCCCCGAGAAGACGTTGCGCGAATGAGGAGGGCTTTGGATCGAATTCTTAGAAGTTGTCCCCTGATTGGTACGTTCCGTCCGCATTCTCCGTTCAACCATATTATTGACAGCACTATGTCAGAATTTCACGTCCGGAAGGTGCAAGAGGTTCTGGCAACAGTCTGAAATACCGAACAGAATATTCTCGTTTTTCTCATAGAAAAGCACCCATAACGCAGTACTCGTTCATGCACGCAATCGTTCATACTTAAATCCTCTAGCAGCAGTGTATACAATATTCTCATAATTTCATACAAACGCAATCATAACACAGTACTCGTTCTTACACGCAATCGTTCGGGACCGATATTTGAATCCTATCTTCTCGTTACATTTACATATTAGACATCTGTTCAGAATATTTATTGTTAATACACGGTCTCTTCTGGCACGATGGGAGACATATACGTTTTACAAGAGTCCCGAGATCGCAGTATAATCTCAACTCATGGTGGTTTCAGCAGCATTTTGGGGAGAGACTCTCGCCGACGGATGAACTGAAACGACAAAGTAGGGTTTTCCCGATCTCAGAATTATGGCGACCGTGGTATGTTGCGGGTTGCAATGACCGCCGTGTGAACCTCGTCAATTATGTGCGCTCAAAGACGTCAAGTCGCATTAAACAGGCAAGAACGGCTGAAAGTTAGTACATGGAAGACCACAGCACGTCTGCTGGCAAGTGCAACGTCAGCACAGAGATCACCAATACTTCGGGAATGGTCGCTTCATAAAGTCGACGGTGATATCAATGCAAAACATGGGATCATCGTCATCCGTGAATCCAAGCGCGGCGACCGTGAATTTCGCTACAAATTAGGTAGTTGAATTTCAGAGAATTAATGGCTGTTGTGAGAATACCTTTCGGCACTTCTTTAGGTAACTCCACAGTATGATCGACTTGATACTCCCCGGGCTCTACGGGGCATGTAACAGATGCATTGGCGTTGCGACTGTAGACACATCTATGATTTTTCATTCTTGTATGGAGACCTTCACTCACGCTTCTTCGCAAACATCAAATAACTTGTGCAAAATTTTGACGCGGCCAACTTTTACAGTAACATCTGCATATGCTCCATCCTACATATTTGAGAAATCTTGCGTTAAACAGAAGTCTTTATCATCGTTTGGGATGTTTGATTGTACCTCAATGACCTCTTTCACAAAAGCAGTAACAGTAACAGTCAAGTTCTTCCCCGGTTGAGGGGGATCAGGGAGTACTTCAATGGAGCGCAGTTCCACGGGGTCAGTCGGGAGTCCTGGGCATCGGTCAGAAAGAGCTTGTGTGAACCGCCGATGTATACAAACCGCAATCCTCCCACTTGAAACTATCGGTGGTTCTTATGGGTCCAGTGAGCGGTAATTGGCTTTGTGTTGCTGCTCCCATTGCCGTCAGAAGGCATGTCGCGAAGGCAAAAACCAGCAGCACCAGTTTCGAGAAGCGATACATGAGAGATAGTGAAGATGATGTGGGTGACCCTAACCCGCGTGTCGCAAATATAATAAACCACGTAAGCTAAGATTCCAAACACGGCAGTTGGTTCGTCAGTTTCAGTCACCAGTCGACAGAGGTACGTGATGCAATTTGTGAATCCCCATATCCTAGTTTCAATGGTACGGTTGAAAGGATGGAAGAGGACGACGCGCTTAGTGCGAATAATGTTTCCGACTGGGCTGATCTCGTTCAGGCGTTCTCGAAAATGCAAAATGATTTTCCTGAGCCGTTGAAGTAAGCTTCTACTTAAAAAAAGTCTCAGTACGAATCGCTTGATGCCATTAATAGGAGCAACGACGGGTTATCATCACCACCAATACCGAATCTGAACGAGCTGACGTGGTCGAGGACCTACCGAGCCCTGTGTGCCCAGAAGGACATTCAAGCACGCCTACTCCAAGAGATGCAGAGAGTCGAGGCAAGGATCTCGTTCCTTCAAATGTCTTGTAACAAACTGGCTCTTCGACGCGCCGTTCGTCTTCTGCCGGACGAAATCCTAGCCATGATTTTTGAGGCGGGATATACGTCAGACCTCGAAGGCAACCAATTTGCTGTATCCATCTCCCACGTCAACAAGCGATTTCGGAATATCTCACTGGAATTACCACGCCTCTGGTCTACCATTTCGAACTATCAAGGTATATCCGAGTTAGACGAGTATCTCGCCAGATCCAAACAGGCGGCATTTCTGTCATCATATTGGAGGAGGATCGCCCAGCCATTACCCCAGCCAATATTTTCATCCCTCTGATCACTCGGCAAAGTCACAGATGGGTTGATTTTATTCACCAATTTGATCCTTACATTGTAGAGGACGGGTCTATGCGGCCAAGTTTCTCCTCGTATTTACCGAAGCTCGAGAGACTTGTCGAGCACTCCGAGTATTTGTCCAGCGATTATTCCAACTGTTCCACACCCAGGCTACTTAATTATATGGGCAATCTAATTCTGGACTTCCCCGTGACGACATTGGTGTCGTGCACGCTTAACCTATGGAATGATCAAGTTAGTGGTGTGGATGGTATCATCCCTTTCATATCCAATAGTCCGACTCTCCGGTCCTTATCGTTGATTTTTCATGATTACATCAAATACACATATTGGAGCCTGGTCGATGCTAAAGCCAGCTTTTCATCCTTGGAAACGCTATCGCTTCATTTTTACCTGATGTGCTTTGACGACGACTTCGAACGATTTATGGCAAATCTTAATCTTACCAACATCACAGATTTATCCGTTCGGCTGATGCCCGACCCTCTCTACGAATTCCCAGGACAAACTGACATCGGTAGCCTTTATGATGCAATGTTCCCTGGCCCGAACCCGTTCCCGACTCTAAACAAACTGGCCTTGATTTTGACCAGCTTTATGTTGTCCCTGGCAGAGAATTGGAGGACTTACTCGAGAAGCTGCCTACTCTTCGCCACCTTTGTGTTGAAGCGCCAGGAATGCACCCTTCATTTGACAAATGGAGCGGGCGGTGCCTTCCACGTTTGCATTCCGTGGAATTCTTTAGATGTGACCGAATTAGCGGAAGATTTGTCAAATCGTTCGTAAACGTACTCTTACGGAATGATCATTCCACCGAAGATAGGATGCAGACATTTACCGTTGCCAAATGTCGGAGGTTGATCAGTTCGGAGTTCTGTAACCTCAAAGCAAAATTGAGAGAACGTTTCATCTTCCTCGCATAAATGTGGGTCATCAAAGTGTTCTGTGTCTGACTATTTCTTTGCTCAAATTCGACTTAGGATACTTTGAAACACAACTTGTGCCTCAACATCCAGGATTTGCACAACTGCGACCGGATTCTAAGTAACCGTTCAATCGGCGTTCAGCGGCTGTGAAGTACAGTAGTTTATGTGGCCAAGTCCACGTATGTGAATTCAGTCACCCACGCGACTTCGCAACGCCAATCCAGGGCTGCATAACATCTGTGTATTCTCCTTCCTCCATATTTGACAAAAAAGAATCTGGCGAAAAACAGATGGCTCCATCGTTGTTTGGATGAATTGTACGTACGTACCCCTGCGTCCTACGTCACAAGCGTAAGACAAGTGAATTTGACGAGTCCGACCCAGATTGGAGTTCTTGTGCGATGAAGTCGTCATCCAAAATGCGTTGAACGCATGAAAGATATTTGCGAAGGCTTTCCCCGGCCTTTCAAACCAGCCATCTTCGGACAAAGTGAACACCCTGTGTTGTTTTGAACTGCTTCTCAAACATCTAACCACACGGCAGTTCTTCAGCCTGTTCTCTACGAGAAGGTTAGCCCTCGAGGTCAAATTTCCTTGCTTGCCATTGTGGGCCTTGTGGCTGTCACTTCAAACTACATGCATCGGTTTTTTACAGGTTGATTGACCTTGCGGTCCTCCAAGTGTTGTCGCGAAGACCACCCATACAAATTGAGAAATACGATCCGGTTACGGACCGGGTGACCCTAACCCGAGTTTGTCATGTCAATTTAGTACACCGTTCACCTTCTTTACGACAGAATTGTTTCGGTACGTGATGCACTTTATGCTTTTCCTTATCCTGATTTCCATCAAAGCCTTGAAAGCATGGAACATGACGACGTGCTCAATGCAAGTAACGTTCCCGACTGGGCAGATGTCGTTGACGCGTTCTCGAAAATGCAAAACGATATTTCTGAGACGTTGAAGTAAGTTTCCCATGAAATAGTTGCGCATGTCTCGTCCGAATCGTTTCACCAGTAGTAGCACCGACAAGCTATCATCCCCACCAATGCCGCATCTGAACGACTTGGCGTGGTCGAACACCTACCGAGCCCTTCTTGCCCAGAAGGCTATTAGAGCACGCTTACTCCAAGAGATGCAGAAGGTCGAATCAAAGATCCCCTTCCTTCAATGTCATGTAACAAGCTGGCTCTCCGACACGGCTTTCGCCTTTTGCCAGACAAAATTTTAGCCCAAATTTTGGAGGATGGATACACATCAGACCTCGACGGCAACCAATTTGCTTTAGCCATCTCCCACGTAAATAGGCGATTTCGGCGCATCGCGCTGGAATTACCACGCCTCTGGTCTACCATTTCGAACTACCAAAGTATACCCGAATTGAAGGAGTTTCTCGCCCGTTCCAAACAGGCGGGCATTTCTATCATAATATTGGAGCAGGATCGACCAGCTATTACCCCTGCCTACATTTTCATTCGTCTGATCACTCAGCAAAGTCACAGATGGATAAAATTTGTGCATGAATTTGACCCTTACATTGTAGAGGGTGGTTCTGAGCTGCTAGGATTCGTTTCGTATTTACCTATACTCAGGAGACTTATCGGCCTCTCCGAGTATTTGTCGACCACGTTATTCATGAACTGGTCCATGCCCAGCCTTGTCGATTACAAGGGAAATTCAATCCCAGACTTCTCCGTGACGACTTTAGTGTCGTGCACGCTCAACCTATGGGATGGTCTGGATGGAATTGTGTCTTTCATTTCTAATAATCCGACTCTCCGGTCTTTATCACTGATTTTTCACGAGATCGTCACATACGCGGACAGGAGCCAGGTCTATGATACGGCCACTCTTTCAACCTTTTTTTTTTTTTTTTTTTTTTTTT
>ML170156.1:2569387-2621257 GCA_004355085.1 Rickenella mellea
CCCGCCGAGCGCCGTTTTGGGTCCTTTAGGTAACGAGCTTCCAAGATTTCCCCCGCCTTCATCCCGTTGACTCGCTCCACAGTCTGGTTGGCCTGCTCGCTGCTGGGGTCATAACTGATCGGGACATATTCGACAATGACTCCGTGACCCCTGTTCCGCATAGACGCGAAGCTGCTGTAGTTTCGTAGGAACGACGCTCTGACCTCTGTCTGTTGCAGCCACCGTGCGGCATTGTTGCTGGTTGTGAGATAAAGGATGCCCCCCCGTTGTAGCCTTTTTGCGCCGACAAATATCTTCCCCCCGCCAGGTCTGTCTTCCGCCTCCAACCCCATCATCTCTATCGCCGTGTTCGCTTTCTCCACCAGCTCCTTCTCCGTCAACTTCGCCTCCGCCGCTCCTCCATCCTCCGTCGTCTCGATCTCTATCAGAATTTGTTTCTCCCTCCCCTGCGATCGTGCTATAACTTCTGCGTGACGAGTCGGCGGTGGTCCTCGGGGCATGCGAGCCATGTCGGCATAAGAGAAGGGTCTGTCGTTAGTTGACTGATGTCCCGAGTCCGCTTCACAAGTAGCATCATTGGCGCGGGGGTTCTTGGCCGCTTCAGATATGTCAACTGCAACGCTCGTCAGTAGGTCCATAACACTGTCTGTATCCTCCCGAAGAGTCTCTGAAACTCTCGTGTTGGCTTCAGAAGCTCCCTTGAGGCTTTCTGTTGCTTCCTGCACTGCATTCTGAGCCGCTTTCAGCTGTTCGATGACCGGCCCAATTGAGTTGGAGACCAGCGTCGTGAGTTCCTCCGTATTCCGTCGCGTTTCCATTTCCTCAAGCAGGAAGGCGATAGCTCTCATTCCTTCAGAGCACAACCTCGATACCGATGCCCTAGTCGACGTAGATCCTGAACACTGGGTAAGTTGTAGGAGAATAAGAGCTAGGCGTGGGGCCGTAATGTCGTCGTTCCGAGGGAGATAACCTTCGCGTTCTAGAAAGACCCGTCCCTGCGTAGCGTTGGCGATGTCCGTCTCAGGTTTCCCGATACTGGCGAGCTCGTCTCTGGTACGTTCTTGCGGCGGTTTGGCTTGCTGTCGCGTCGGTGCCGTTCGCGCAACCGGCGGGTCAGACCCACCGGGAGGCGAGCTTCCACCACGCATTTGTAGGATTTGATGATGTAGGCAAGTCTCAGGTAGTAGAGGTCTCGAAAAAGCAGTATTATATCTCTATCTAGCACTATGACAGCGGTGTACGACGAGCAAGGCCGAAAAAATTCGGGGTCCTGGTCGCGGTGCCACGTAGTAGGTGCCAAAGAAGAGTCTCTTTCATCCTTGGAAACACTATCTGTTCATATTTCTGTGATACGTCTTGACGAGGACTTCGAACGATTTATTGCAAATCTGAATATTCCCAATATCACCCAGTTATCACTTCGGCTGTTACACGAACCCACCTACGAACTCCCTGGGCAGACAGACACAGGCAGGCTTTTCAAGATTTTCTTCCCCAGCCTAAACCCATACCCGACTCTAGGCAAACTAGACTTGATCATAGACCGACTTTATGTCCTCCCGGGCGGAGAATTGGCGGGCATACTCGATAGGTTGCCTTCCCTTCGTCACCTTTATGTTGAAGCGCCAGGAATGAACCCTTCATTCAACAAATGGACTTGGCGGTCCGTTCCACCGCTACATTCCGTTGAACTGTCCAGATGTGACCTAATCACCGGAGGGTTTGTGGAATCATTCGTAAACGAACTGGTGCGAAATGATCACTCCGCCGAGGACAGGATGCGGAAATTCACTGTCGCCAATTGTGGGAGGTTTAGCACTACGGAGAATGGAAGCGTCGAAGCAAAACTGGGAGGTCGTTTCATTCTCCGATAAATGTTGCTTATCAGCGTGTTTGGTTGTGATTTATCACTATTCAAAAAGCATTTGGTTATTACAGTAATTTGCGAAACAAATCCTGTGCCTACAAGATTCCGTCCTAGTTCTATAACTCCACGGGATTCTAAGTAAGGTTTCGAATAGCGTTGCGGCCGTAACGTCAATTTATGAGAATTCGTTCAGTGTTAATCAAGCGAATCAAACGTCCGTCGTGTGCAGATTTCAACAGCGCCAACCTTAGCCGTAGCATTTCCGACTCCCACGTACTGTATGAGAAAGGGCTTGCGAAAAGCAGGCATTTCAGTCATCCTTCGTGAAACAGGATTTGTTACGGTAACGGCGTCCATTGAAATACCAGTGAGTTTGACAGGTTTGACCTACGGTAGGAGGGGCAGGGCAACCACGCTCGCCCCATAATGCGATCCATTTGCAATCTAACCATGCACAAATTTCTCTTTAGGTCTGTTGTCCATTGATTTGCATGCGTGGTCGACTGTTTCCTTGAGTGTATTTATCGCTTACAACTATCGGTGGTTTTTATAGGTGCAGTGAGCATTAATTGACCTTGTGGTGCGCCTAGGTAGCTACGTCTTGAGGGCAACTTGAAAGACGGAGCAACACAAGTTTCATGTTGTGACCCTAACCCGAATCTAAACCGTGGCGTTACACTGTTTCTGTGGTAGTACTCATACTGCGAAGTTCTTTACCCATATCTCAATCGTAGTGTTGAAGTTTGGACACATAACGTTCCCGACTCGGACTGGGCAGATCGGTTTAAGCGTTCTCGAAAACGTAAAACGAATTTTCTGCGCCGTTGAAGTAAGTTTCTCATGAGATAGTTTACGTATGTCTCATCCGAATCCTTTGACTGTCTAATAGGAACGCTGCCAAGCTGCCATCCATACCAACGCCGAATCTAAGCGAGTTGACGTGGTCGACCATTACCGAGCTTTGCGTTCCCCAGAAGGCCATACGGACTTGCCTACTCCAGGAGATGCAAAAGGTCGAATCGAAGATCTCCTTCCATCAAATGACGTGTAGCAAGCTGTCTCTCCGACGTGGCCTTGAGCTTCTGCCAGACGAAATTTTAGCGGAGATTTTTGAGATGGGATACACGCCAGACCTCGATGGCAGACGATTTGCTATAACCATCTCTCATGTCAACAGGCGATTTTGGAATATCTCGCTGCAATTATCGCGCCTCTGGTCTACCAGTTCAAACTATCAAGGTATATCCGAGCTGGAAGATTTTCTTTCCCGGTCCAAACAGGCGGGACTTTCTGTCAGAATATACAGGTTGGAAGAGCAGAGACCACCCATGACCCCTGCCGATATTTTTGTCCCTCTGGTTTTACATTTACCGATTCTCAGGAGCCTGATCGATAACTCGTGGTGTTTACCAACCAACTTATCCATGTGGAACCTGCCCAACCTCGTCAATTACGAAGGCAATCTCATGCTAGATTTCCTTGCGACGACCCTGGTGTCATGCACCCTTGACCTGTTGGAAGGCCCAGAATATGAAGGCTTGGATGGTCTTCTGATTTTCGTATCCAATAATTCAAATCTCCAGTACCTTACAGTTAATTTCCACGATTTCGTCCCATACTCCCGCAGAGGTCCGATTGACGCAAAAACAACTCTTTTACCCTTGGAAACCTTTTTTGTCAGTTTCACAGGAGAATGCTTCGTCGACGACGATTTCATACGGTTTATGGATAATTTAAATCTTCCTATTATCACGGACTTATCTCTTCGGCTGGCACGGGATATGAACTACGAATTTCTAACTGAGTGCGACACTGGCACCGTTTTTCGAGCGCTGTTTCCTGCATTCCGTAGAATTTTACAACTGCGATGGAATTACCCCTGGGTTTGTCGGGTCGTTCGTAGACGAGCTTCTACGGAACGATCACTCCGCCAAAGACAGGTTGCAGACGTTCACTGTTACCAATTGTCGAGGGTTGAGCAAATCGAATCTCCTTAACCTCGAAGTAAAATTGAGTGATCGTTTGGTTTTTCTTTCGTAAATGTGGGTCATCAGTGTGTTCTCCTTCTGGTCTATCATTAACCCAATCCTTTTGTTGGTGTGAAAGCATTTCTTCCACCAATACCACCAACACATTCTGTAGCTGTGTACCTGAGATCGGGTTTGAAGGAACAGTCGAATTGACGTCTTGACTGTGAAGATCGCCTAAGCAAATGTGTTCATTCAAGTCTATTCTGTCACCCCCGCGTCCTCGAAACATCAATCCTGCGCCGCAAAATGTGACATGGTTCAAAAATTTGATCCCGCGTGGTTTGAAAAATATTCGAAATGCAAATTGTCACCATCTTAGAGTTTACCTGTGCCTTGCTTGCCCAGCGTGTAATTGTGGAACTACGAAGAGAACGGATACGAGCGATCTTCGGCGTCAACGCAGTCGTCAGAACAATGACAGATCTTGCAGTATAACGATAAACGTACCGTCTTCACCCGAATTATCGCCAATCGCGACATACTCGAGTAAACGGTCGGGCTTACGCTCATATACCAGTTTATCCCCTAAAAGATGCAATATCTCCGTGCTCACATTCCGTTCATCCACAATGTCAATTTTGCACGAACCCCATTGTGGTTCGGTGGCTGCCATCTCACAAACCGTTTCGTAGCTCTGGTGGTCGAAGCCTCTCAAGCGGACTACTTGCCATGCAATCGGCGTGGTAAGATGGCATTCGGAGAACAAGCAAAGTCCAGGTCCCTTCAACGTGATCTCCTGTAATGATGCAAAATTTAACCACAAACTCTCTAGGACGTTCCCCACAGGCGGATAGGGAGAATCTGTGAAATCCAGGGCAAATTTCTGAAGCGTTGGGTAGCTGCGTGAGCACGAAAGGAATATGCGGAGAAGTTCATAAATCGTCTCTTTCCTCACTGCGAAACTAACCGACATGCTTGTAAGCCTTGGCATTTCCATTGCCGGAAGCAGTTCTGTTACCAGGGATTCGTCGGTAGTCCCAGACATGCTTATTTTGAAAGAAACCAGATTTTCCAGGAGAGTCGTGGTAATTTCTGAGTCGGGTGATAATTTAATGTTGGTGAATGCGAATTCGAGATGTCTCAGGCATGTGGATGACGCAAGTGCAGCAAGGGTATCATCAGGTTCCCATCCCAGCTCTGAATCGAACTGCAGTATTGCAGACACTATGTGTCGATCAATCAATGCTGGTCTGATCAAAACATTCAAACCGCCGAAATGGGTAAGCTTGGGCATATTCCAATCTGCAAAAAACGTCCGAAGATGTAGATTGTCAAGGGATGTGTCGTAGTAATGTCTCTGCCAGGTGAAGCTGGTAAGGTTTGGGATGTTGAGATTTGGATAATCAAGGAGTGTTCGATACGTGTACCCAAAATTTAACCCCGCTGCCGTATCTGGTATCCTGACGACGTATTCAAAATATTGCCACCGATTGCTGAGCGGTGTCGTGACTTCGAGAAAATCTGCGACACTGCATGGATAGTGGTCTTCGGGAAGGAATAAGTTGACACAAATTGTGAGGGTGGCGGCTTTCGACCGTCCAATCCGGCGCTCCAACTGATCGACAGTCAAAACATTGCTTAGCCTAGTCCATATTCGCGGTGTTTCTAGAGCTACAGCGCGAAACCGTCGATCGACAAGCGACACATCCACGGGATACGACTCGGAGCCGTGTTCGTTACCGTATGAATTGAACCCTGCCTCAAAAATCTCTCGCAAGAGGTCATCGGGAAGACGTTGGATGCCGCGCTGCAATGTTGTCGGTGATGTCTCTTTCTGAAGGCGATATATCTCATATTCTGTTGCTTTCAGAATGAGCTGCTGTGCGTTTCTTAAACACTTGAGGTCTTTTAACGCTGAAAATCGAACATCTATGTCATTCAACCTATCTTCGCGGAGGCTTCAGAATTTGGCGTGGTGAGAAAATTAACGTTGGAAGCCTATGCAAAGCCATTGATAACTCACTTATTTGAATCTAAGTGGATGTCGCCTACGAAGCCGCCCTTGCCTTTTATTCGTTTCAGAATGCTTATGAGATTCTCGATTGTCTTCGTGTCGATGTAAGAGCCCATGGTCGCCGTGGGTGGTAATATAAATGCAAGCTGAAGCACAAAGACAACGCGTCGTCTTTTGGATCTTTTTGGGTTAGCATGAAAAGCAGCGGACTAGATACACTCACCCCAGGCTGTTAAATGCGTCCAGTACAAGTAGTCCTGGTGAAGTGAGGCGATCAAGGTTAGAACCGACACGAACTCGCGTAAAAAAAAGCGCGCACAGACCAAGAAATTTAAAGGCTGGCCGGCTTTTGCCGAACGTTCTTCCGTGACCACCCTTCGCATTCAGAGACTCTACTGTACGAAGGTATTCTTCAAACCAGACCTCAAGTGAGCGGTACTCGAACTTCAAAGGCACTTTTCTCAGGGATTGTCGGTCAATTTGGAAAACATTCCGCCACAAGAAAAGCGTCCGAAGGGCGAGGTGTAGATCTCGGCCAGTAGGACCAGCACTGCATGTGAAAAACGACTCATCACGTTTCGGTCTATCCCTAAACCACGAAATCATTCTATAAGGCGAGTAATACTAACTGTTCTTACTTTGCCGCTCACATGTTGGTTCAAAGTATGGAGCAAGACGAGGCACTCAACGAAAATGATGTTTCTGACTGGGCAGACCTTACCCGGGCGTTTTTGAAAATGAAACATATTTGTTCTAAACCGTTAGAGTATGTCTCTAGAAGTTTCATTTGTGTTCGCTCCGTCTAAATTCTTCTGCCAAATTGATAATTTGCAGTGCCTCAAATTTTGCATCATTGCCAATACCGAATCTGGACGAGCTGACGTGGACGAACACCTACCCTGCCCTGCGTGCCCAAAAAGCAATTCGAGCACGGCTACTACAAGAGATGCAGATGGTCGAAGCGAAGATCTCCTTCCTTCAAAGGTCTTGTAACACGCTCGCTCTCCGACGTGGCCTTCGTCACCTGCCAGACGAAATTCTAGCCCAAATTTTTGAGACGGGATACACAACAGACCTTCAAGGCAACCGATTCGCCATCACCATTTCCCACGTCAACAGGCGATTTCGGAATGTCTCTCTGCGACTGCCACGCCTCTGGTCTACCATCACAAATTATCAACGTGTATCCGAGCTGAAGGTGTTTTTAACCCGATCAAAGGATATGGGGATCATCATCAAATTACTGCCGGATGGACATCCCCTTATGCCCGCTAAAAAATTCATTGGTATCGTTGTGAGGCACAGTCAACGATGGATTGAATTCGATCACGGATTTGATGAGGAGGTGGAAATGGACGCAACGCTATCGAGGTACAAATTGGATTTACCGAAGCTCAGAAAGCTGACCAATAACTCCGGATATCTGGCTCCAACGTTGCCAAAATGGAACATGCCTAGCCTTGCCGAATACGAGGGCGACGCAAGCCCAGGCCTTTCCGCGACGAACATGGTATCATGCACGCTCGACTTATGGGATAATAATGGTCTATATGATCTTCTCTCTTTCATATCCGATAATCCGACTCTCCGGTCCCTGTCACTGGTTTTCCACGGATTCATCCCGTACATGGGTGGGAGTCAGGTCGACGCTAAGGCCACCCTTTCATCGTTGGACACATTTTCTGTTCATTTTGACGGGGGATGTTACATTGACGACGACTTTGAACGTTTTGTGACCAATCTGAGTCTTCCCAATCTCACTCAGTTCTCTCTTAAGCTGTCTGTTGATCCCGTGGGCAGTTCCCGAGAAGACTGTGATACCGGAAGGTTTTTTCAGGTGTTATTACGTAATCCGAACCCGTACCCAAAGCTGGCCAAGCTGGACGTTATCATTGACGCATTTTTTGACATCCCAAGCATAGAATTGGAGCAATCACTGGAAAGGCTTCCTTCGCTCCGTCGCATTTACGTTGAAGCGCCAGGAATGGATTCTTCATACGACAGATGGAGGTGCACTCACCCCTTGCATTCCGTTGAATTGTCCAAATGTGATCGATTCACCCGGGGGTTTGTCGAATCGCTCGGTACCGAACTATTACGGAATGATCACTCCGCCGAAGACAGGATGCAGATGTTCACAGTTACCAATTGCCGGGGGTTGGGCAGATCTTCTTTCCCTGACCTTGAAGCAAAATTGGGAGATCGTTTTGTTTTCCTCCCGTAAATGTGGGTTGTCAGAGTGCTCTGTTTTCTAATTTGTCGTTACTCAAATCATTTCGACTATGACAGTGAATTACGAATCATATCTCGCGCCGACAACATTCCGTAGTTGTGCGACTGCGACCGTAGTGTAAATAACGCTTCAACAGGAGAGTCAACAACCGCCAGAGGCAATTTATGAAAATATGTTCATTCATTATCATAAACCACGCCTCTTTGCAACAACCATCAATCCTTCGCTGCAAATGGTAAACAAGGCCAAGCTCTACCGTAACATCAACACATACTCCTTCCCATACTGAAAACACGGGTCTTGATCATCGTATAATTAGATGAATTGTACCTCAGCTTCCTCCAGCACGACGCGGCTAGGTCGATATAGACGCAGTGCTTCCGCGATTTGGCCAGTTTCCTTGCATGTAATTATTCCTCCCGTATTCTTGGAAATATCGCTTCTCACGGAACTTCATAAATTGAAATATTTCGAGGTGGTGAAGTGCTGATGATGTGCCAAAGAGAAATGTGGCCGATGCCGAGCACGGGCGCAAAAAAAATACACTTTCGATGAACCACCTCAGAGCACACTTGCAGGGACTCTAAACAAGATCGCCTTCAAGCTCAAGCTCAAGCGAGCAAATCTCGAATTTCAAACACACAGTATTCTCAGAAATAGTCGGTCGATTTCGAAAACTTTCGACCAAAAGCGGCGGAATGCTGGTGCTGGTGCTGCAAAAAATAGAGATGACAATGCGATTGCCGCTAACGGGGAGAATTCGCACAACGAGAGGTGGAGAGGGGTTGTTTCTTGAGCGGGAAGGGAGATCGGCGCCAATCGTGAGCTGCAATCAGTACATATTTAAATCACCAGCTGAAATCAGTTTAAATCGTATCAGTGTCTTTTCACGACTGTTTGACAAATGTTCACATCCATCGGAATGAGAAAACGAGTTCTGGAGGACATAATTCAAGCAGATTTTGCAAATGTATATACATTGGTAGCACGCAGCATCACGGTGCGAGGAAATGAGGTTCGCTTTGGTTGAGGAAACCATAGCACAGTAAGGGGTCCCAGACCTTTCGCATTGAGAAGTCACAACAGCTTGACACCAGAATAATGGCAAAGACGACCGACGATAGCAGCAAACAACATTCTCATTTGCGGAATCGACAGATCCAAGCTGAAAGCCACCAGCGAAAGACGGAGAGATTGAAGCAAATGGGCAGGTCGATAAGGGCACAGATGTGACCAGCAGCAACAGCAACCCCGGACATGCGAACGAGGTCTATCTGTCCATTGTAAGCATGCAATATCATTCGTTTGGCAAGGGAAAGACACTAACTGACAACATCGACGGAATCCTCACAGGCGATTGGTGAGATCGCTGTAGGGTCCCTGTTCATGCTGTTCGAGGCGTCGTCGATATGGGAGACATCGCCCATGTCCTCTTCTCATCGGCAGTCCTGGAGGGCATGAAAGCCATCTGATTTACGCTACAGAGTATGGTCGCACAAGAAGGAATGCCGATGGAGATGGCGAGTGTCGATCCAATATGGTCTGCAGTATGTCGGGGATGTGGTGTGTCATGTTCGGCCTGCTGTCCATGACGTGGGCGATCAGGCCGACAATCCGTCGCTGTGTTATTGCAGTGTTCTGTTTATCTAGGATGGGTTGTGTTGCGCAAGGTTCAGTCAATCGGAGGGAGTAGGTGACGAGGAGAGAAAAGAGTGCAGTAGTAGTGCTTGAACGTTGAACTTGAAGGTGTCGTATCGGGGTGAGTTGTCGCCGGAGGAGTAAGGGAAAGCCGTGAACAAACACCTTGACAAACACCCAGAACGTCCCTCCCAGGAGCGCCCGAGAACAATAACGGGTTTAAGATGCTCCTCTTCAATAGCTTCAATTCTTGAGATTTCCGTCCATATTATAGCCAACTCCGAGTCGAAGTAACCGAAGTTGCTTGACAGTGTGCAAAGTTAAGGCGGAGTCTTAACTTATCAGACTTTAGGCGCCCAGGAAAGATTGCACTGGACCAAACGCAATCTCCCCGCCACTTTTTAAGGCGCAACTAACCATATTTAGTAAGTGCCTTCTTTTGTCCAATAAATAGTGTGTATTGAGCAGTTTTCGCATGTACTGCGTGAATAAACGGTTATGCGTGTCGTTCAGTTTCGGATGCTCTCGGTTCGACTCCCGAGGATGCTATTTTATCTGTTTCCCCTTACACCTGCTCGGAAAGTCGGGAACCCTTCAATTTTATTTATTTATTCTTCCGAAAACCCTAGCCACATCATTTGGAGCCCAGAGCATTTTTTTTCGACATGAATGGTCACCCAGCTCACCACCCTCATTTATACAAGGTTTTTGTCCCTTGTGGCATGCCCTGGCTTGCTGGAGTCGAAAAATTGCCTTAAAATTATTTATTTAACTCATATATACACTTAATTTAATTTACTGTGTGTCTCTGGCATTGAGAGGGCTTGAGGAAGCTGGAAAGTGTCGAGGAAGCACCTTATTTAGTGGAAAAACGAAGCGTGAGAACAAAATTTCCGAATATGGTATGCCCCTTAAAAAGTGGCGGGGAGATAGCGTTCAGTTTGCACTGGACATGAGTTACTTTCTATCCCAGGACGGCGAAATTGTTTAATTAGGTCATTGATGCTAAAATTTCTTACTTTGCTGCTTACATGTTCTCTCTTTAGCTGTCACAATATGGAGCAAGACGAGACGCTCACAGAAAACACAGTTTCTGACTGGTCAGATCTGGCCCAGGCTTTTTTGGCAATGAAAGATGTTTGCTCTAAACCTTTAACGTATGTCTTTGCAAGACTTACGTATGCTCCGTCTAATCTGCCGTATTGAGGTAGTGCCGTCCATATTGAAGACTCGCCAATGCCGAATCTTAGCGGGCTGACGTGGACAAACACCTACCGAGCCCTGCGTGGCCAAAAGGCTATTCAAGCACGCTTACTACAAGAGATGCAGATGGTCGAAGCGAAGATCAGCTTTCTTCAAATGTCGTGTAACAAACTCGCTCTCCGACGAGGACTTCATCTCCTGCCAGACGAAATTTTGGCTCAGATTTTTGAGGCAGGATATACATCCGACCTCAAAGGCAACCGATTCGCTTTAACGATCTCCCACGTGAACAGGCGATTTCGACATATCTCGCTGCGAATTCCCCATCTCTGGTCTACCGTAACGAACTATCAAAGTATATCCGAACTGGGAGAGTTTCTTGCACGGTCAAAACAGGCGGGACTTTCGGTCAGAATATCGGAGCAGAGAGCAACCATGGCCCCTGCAGATATTTTCATTCCTCTGGTCACTCAGCATAGTGACAGATGGGTTGAGCTTGTCCATGAGTACAACTATGACATGTCAGCCGACGGTTCTCTGCTGTCCAGGTCCGTTTTATATTTACCAAACCTCAAGAGACTGATTGACTACTCCGAGTATTTGTCAACCAAATTATACAACTGGACCATTCCAAGCCTCGCCAATTACGAAGGCGACTTTTTCCATGGTATCTCCGTGATGACCTTGGTATCATGCACCCTCGACCTGTGGGACGGTCAAGGGTATGGTGGACTGGATGGCCTCCTGCTTTTCATATCCACTAATCATAGTCTCCGGTACCTATCACTGGATTTTCACGGATTCATCTCATACACGAGCATCAGCCAGGTTGATGCAAAAGCCGTCCTTTCATCCTTGGAAACTTTTTCTGTTCATTTCGCTGGTGGATATTACGTTGACAACGACTTCGAGCGTTTTATGACAAATCTGAGTCTTCCCAATATCACTCAGTTCTCCCTTCAGCTAGTATTCGATGCCACCTGCGGTCCAGAGGACTATGACACCGACAGGCTTTTTACGGCGCTATTCCGTGGTCAAAACCCATACCCAACACTAGACAGACTCGACATTATTATTGACGCATTCTATGTCTTCCCGGGCAAACAATTGGGGCGCTTACTTAAAAGCTTCCTTCGCTACGTCGCCTTTACATTGAAGCGCCAGGAATGAATTCCTCATACGGGAAATGGACGTGCACCCTTCCACCTTTGCATTCTGTAGAGTTGTGCAAATGCGATAGAATTACCGGGAGGCTTGTCGCATCCCTCGTGACCGAACTGCTACGGAATGATCACTCCGCCGAAGACAGGATGCAGAAATTCACTGTTGCCAATTGTCGGGGGTTGAACGGTTCGAAATTCCGAGATCTCGAAGCAAAATTGGGACATCGTTTCGTTTTTCTCCCATAATGTAAGTTAGTGGTCAGCTTCTAGTTTATCGTTACAAAACATTTTTGACTGTTATAGTCATTTACGAATCATATCTTGCGCCGACAACATTCACTGCGTTTAACGCCTTCCTAGATTGGCCCTGGCTAGCTCCATAACTCTTCACAAGCCGAAGTCATATCGTACTACCCGTGGATTTGCGGCTATGAGGAGTAAAGTGATATCATTCTATACCTTGTTATGTACATTACACGTGTCTACCTAAGATTGGGATAGACGACATATCCCGCGCATCGGGGCTACCGCTGGCTACATAGATGTACGGCACCTACACAACTCTGGCTAGCTCCGGAAATCTTCACAACATCGAGTCATAACGTACTAGCCACGGCATGGCTAGGTCCCCTAACGGACCTACACGCAGTCATCTTATGGCCACTAACCCGAGCTAACCCTATTTTGTTTATGAAGGCCTTAAACGCAGTGATTCCGTATCAGGGAAACGCAGCACTGCACCGGTGTTGTTCTCGCCACCGCTGCTCCCGCCTTTATCAGTCCGCCTGTTTGCATCAACGTCCCTGCCTTTCACTGGTGTTTCTTCAAATTCGACCTGTCTATCCCACAAAGGATTGTGTGGACCGACCGTCTTTGCTGCTGTCATCAACCGTATTTGCCATTATACTGGTGTTGAGTTGTTGTGACCCTTGCGATGCGGACGTGCGAATGAGCTCTATCTGTCCATCGTAAGCGTGTGGTATTACTCAATTGTCAAGGAATGGCACTGACGGACAATCACCGATAACAGGCGATGTGCGTGCTTTTTATAGTCTCCCGGTTCGCACCATTCGAGGTATCATCAATATCCGGAGACATCTCCAATGTTCTCTTCTTATGGGCGGTCCTGATGGAATTGACAACCATCCTTATTTACGTTTCGACGTACGGTCGTGCAATGAGGAGTGGGGAAGGCGGTGGCGAGTGAGTCGATCCATGAAGATCTGCAGTTTGACGGGATTGTGGTGCGTCATGTTTGCCCTGGTGTCCATGTCGTGGGCGATCAGGTCGAACACCATCGCTGCGAGCGTTACTACGGTGTTTTGTGTCTGTCTAGGGTGGGCTTTGGGTCAAAATCTAATTCGAATAGGACGACGCATTGTCGTGCGAGAGATCAGATCGTTGACGCAACAGCTAAATTCCCAGAATGTGTTAATTTAATGAGAATTTGCAATTCCATAGCAATATTAATGCAATGAGTGAGCCCTCCTTGTTATATTCCGGGCTGGTGTTGGTGAAGGTCATTCGCGGACTCTCTTACCTTAGACTGTCGGTCTGGTACACCATCCTAAATTGAAAGGAATTTCATGTATTTCGCACTGAGGATTGCCTAAATTGGAACGCGGCCCGGCGTGTCGCCGCATTCCTAACATGGTAATCGCCTATACCATCTCTCTATAATAGCCCTCATTAACGTGCACATGGTCACAGAACGAAACTGTGTTCACCTGTCTCTGCGTCAACCTTTCTCCTCATAAGCCACAACCTCGTCACCCAATCCTTCTGATCGCATGAATCTTTCGCACCAAAACGCAACCTAGGCATACACAAAACACCCCAGTAACACTCGCAGCGACGGAGGTCGGCCTGATCGCCCACGTCATCGACAGCAAGCCGAACATCACGCACCACATCCCCGACATGCTACAGATCATCATCGACCGACCCGCACCGTCGCCATCGGCATTCCTCCCAGTACGACCATACTCCGAAGCGTATATCAAGATGGTTGTCATGCCCTCCAGGACTCCCGATAAGAAGAGGACATGGGCGATGTCTCCCGATATCGACGACGCCTCGAATAGCGCGAACTGGGACCCTACAGCGACCTCACCGATCGCCTGTATCGATTTCGTCGATTGTCCGTCAGTGTCTTTTCCTTGCCATTTGAATGATATTGCATGCTTACGATGGACAGATAGACCTCGTTCGCGTATCCGGGGCTCTTGTCGTTGCTGGTCGCGACTGTGACCTTATCGATCTGACTGTTTGCTTCAACGTCCCCGTCTTTCACTGATGTCTTTCAGCTTCGATCTCTCAATTCTACCAAGGAGGATGTGGCCTGACCTTGTTTGTTAATCTCGTTCGTCGTCTTTGCCATTCTTCTGGTATCGAGTGGTTGTGACTTCTCAGAGCGAATGGTCTGTGACCCCATGCTGTGCTGTGGCTTTCCTCAGTCAAAACGGACCCATTTCCTGACACCGCGAGGTTACGGGCTGTCGCTACATGGTCAGTCGCAAAATCTCATTAGATAAATGTAACCAAGTCCTAAAAGAGTTTTTAGAACAACTTTGTCTGCAACCGCGCCCTCGTCACTACGCTCATGCGATGGTTTTCCACAACAAACTCGAAATTCTGGCACAACCTCCTAGTTTCGCGAGATCAACTTCACCAACTCCTCTCATGTCACCTATTGTCTTACCGCCAGGACTTGCGTCTTCTCGTCTTCGATAAAGTAGGCTCGGGGAAAGAATTCGTATTCGGCGTCCTTCTGATTATTGTTGGCGGCAAGGCCAGACATATCAGCGCACAACGCAAGTCGTGGTATATTGGAAATCAATACTAATGGACCTTAATACGAAAAATGCGCCAGCTATGTTCCTATTCCAACTCATCACTGCGTCCGCCGACCTTGAACGACACGCCAATGGTGTACCCAGGCGGGCCAACGAACGTGGACGCTCGCGAACATGTCATGGACAACGGACTGACCCTTTGACGATCCATTCGTTATTGTCACTTGCACCGCAACCCGGATCGCCAAACTAGTCTGAACGAACCTCCTTAACTAATCTCTATGGTTTTCTAGGAGCACGCAAGAAATGGAAAAATGGTAGACATCCGCTCCTGCTCATCATGTCGCTCGGATACTGTTGTTAATTTGTGAGCTCTAGTCCATTTCCTTTGGTTGTGGAGGGTGGCCGGCTGACCATTCAACATCTTGATCTTCCTGTCCACTTGCGGGTCGTGCTTGACCTGTTTCCTGCTCTCTTATTGTACAGCTGTAATTCATAGCGCAGGGATCGGAATAAATAGTTCGTAGGACAACTGTCCAGTAAAAAATTCCGTAGGATATCGTCGCCCTAATTGTCTTCATGAGGAACGGGTCGAAGGCACGCTCAGACTCCGCACGATGGTGGGGTAGCTGATGATTAAGGCGGAGTCTAAGTTGAAGAGAATCAAACCAAAGTTTGAGTCTCGCAACTCGAGTGGCAGTTGCGTCACCATGGCTGTACTGGATTTAGGCGCCCAGAACTCACACTGAGCATCCCACTATTTCTCTACGTCCATAGCGTTCTGTTCCTATCCCTACTCTACAGGTTTGTTTCACAAGGCGAGGAATCATGAACTTCCCTACTTTACTGCTCACGTCTTCCCTCCGCAGCATTCAAACTTTTGATCATCACAAAGTATGGAACAAGTTGAAGGCGAGGCGCTCAAGGAAGATAATGTCTCTGACTGGGCAGATCTTACCCAGGCATTTGTAAAAATGAAAGACGTGTTTTCTAAACAGTTAATGTATGTCTCTCGAAGCTTCATTTGCGTAATGCTTCATCTATATCCTGTCACGTTGGTTGCCTCTAGTGCCGACAATGTAACATCCTCACCAATGCCAAATCTGGACGAACTGACGTGGGCGAACGCCTATCAAGCCCTGCGTGCCCAGAAGGCCATAAAATCTCGTTTAGTCCAAGAGATGCAAAGAGTAGAGGCGGCGATATCCTTCCTCCAAATGTCGTGCAACAAGCTCGCTCTTCGACGAGGCCTTCGTCTTCTGCCAGACGAGATTCTGGCCATGGTGTTTGAGAGCGGATACATGTCAGACCGCGACAGCAACAAATTCGTCATAACGGTCTCCCATGTTAATAGGCGATTCCGGAATATTTCGCTGCGAATACCACGACTCTGGTCTACCGTAACAAATTATCAATGCGCATCCGAGCTGGAGGAGTTTTTAGTCCGATCAAAGGATACTGGAATCAACGTCAGATTGTCCGAAGATCTTGTAGAACCGAATATCCCTGCTGAGTTACTCATTCCTATCATCATTCGACACAGTCAACGATGGGTTGAATTCGATCATGGATTTGATCAGAACCTGGCAACCAGATCCGAGCTGTCGAATTACATTCTGGACTTACCGAAGCTCAGAAAGCTGACTGATTACTCCACATATCTCGCTCCGATACTGGCAAAATGGTCCATGCCCAGTCTTGCAGACTACGAGGGCGAATTATGCCCCGACTTCTCCGCGACAACCTTGGTGTCCTGCACGCTCAATCTATGGGAAGGTCCGAAATTTGATGGTCTGGATGGGCTTCTGTCTTTCATATCCAACAATCCCACTCTCCGGTCCCTTTCATTGATTTTTCACGAGTTCATCCCATACATGAGTAGGAGCCAGGTTGATGCTAAAGCAACCCTTTCGTCCCTGGAAACATTTTCTGTTCATTTTGCGGGAGGATGTTACATTGACAGCAACTTTGAGCGGTTTATGACAAATTTGAATCTTCCTAAAATCACCCAGTTATCTCTTCGGCTGGTGTCCGATCCTGATTACGGAGCCCCAGAGGAGTCCGACACCGGCAGGCTTTTTAGGGTGTTGTTCCCTGGCCTGAACCCATACCCGACTCTAGATAAACTGGACTTAATTACCGACGCATTTTATGTCATCCCAAGCAAACAACTGGAGGAATTGCTTGATAGACTTCCTTCACTTCGTCACCTTTATGTAGAGGCGCCACAATTGAATCCATCAGCCGACGGATGGACTGAGCGCGGTCCTCCACCTTTGCATTCAGTAGAATTGTCCAACTGCGACCGACTTACCCGAGGGTTTGTGGAAGCGTTCGTGAACGTACTTTTACGCAACGACCACTCCGACGACGACAGGATGAAAACGTTCACGGTTTTCAATTGTCGAGGTATCCATTACCTAGCCTTCAGTGACCTCGAGGCAAAATTGGGGGATCGCTTCGTTTTCATTTTGTAACTGTGAGTTAACAGAGTGTTCTGTTTCTGTGTATCATAACTCACTTCGTTTTCGGATATTACAGTTATTCACGAAACATGTCCTGTGTCCAGAACATTCCGTAGTTTTATGAGTGTCAGCAGAGTCATGAGGGTCGGGATAACTGTCTGTATTGGTACAAATTGAAGGTAGTTGATGGATTAGGGAGGCCGTTCAGTAACCCAACAGCAACAAAATGTTTTCATACGCGAAAAATATTTTAACAGGAGCGGTCGGGCAAGCCTAATATTACCACAACCTAACTTGTACAACAACAAACACGATGATATTCAACTTCTCCAAGCATAAATGTACGGTTCGAAATCAATCGCTGTAGGAAGAATCCATGCTCTCGACCCCGCCAAATGGAGGCAATGACAACATATGGCCCATCCGCAGGACCTTCGTGCGTAAATACTTCTCTAGCTCCTGTCCCTTCGAAGTCCTGCCGCCGAGGAGTATCGCACCACCCATGCGCCGTCCAGCCTTCACCTCCTCCGTGTTCTCACCAGTTTGACCGCCACTCGAAAAAGAATAGTTATCTTCGTCCTGGCAGCGCCAGGTTCGCGGGACCATAGGCACACGCTCTGTAACGCGCACACCTGCGTCTTCAAGGGAAGCCACTTTATCAGGGTTGTTCGTCAACAGGCGTATCCCACTATCCCGCTGTGGATCGCTCTCCCCGCCGCTGAGTCCGAGATCACGCATTATCGCAGCAGCAACTTCATACCTACGTTCGTCCGCCCCATGTCCAAGCATTAAATTCGCCGATACAGTGTCATGCCCGAGGTCTTGCAGATTATATGCACGCAATTTTGCCAATAAGCCAATACCACGGCCTTCTTGGCGCATATACACCACCGCACCGCGTCCGGGAACTATTACTTCCCTCCCGTCGCCAGTTCGGAGTGCCCTGGACTGGAAAATCTGGCGTAGTGCTTCATCGAGCTGTTCGCCGCAATCGCAGCGCATGCTCCCGATCGTCTCGCCTGTGAAGCATTCCGAGTGGATGCGTACGAGTGGAGAAGGAGCACCGCCGACTTCCTTCGCGCCGGGAAGCTCGACAACGGTGTCCGGGTCAGAGGGGTTTTGCGATTGTGAGCTCAATCGGCCAACATATGCGCCGCGTGTGATGCGGTCGACTGGTGTTTCGCGGGGCCAAACGGCATTGAGAGATCGGCTACGGATGAATGGCGCATGGGTTACGGTTACGGTACGGTCCTCTAGTAGTTGCGCTGGGTCGACTACAATAGCAAGATGCTCTTTGTTGTCGCGATTGTTGTGATATAGGTGCAAGAAGATTTCCCCGTGCGGTGTAGGGACACGGGTGCGTACCATGCATTTGACATCGACATCTACGTCGCTGCCGGTGTTTCTGAACGAGACTGTATCCGATGACACAAATCCTGTAGCTGGTGCGCCGCCAACATCGTTCGACGAATGGAAAGAGGACGCAAGAGGAAGTGATGGGGATTCATCGGCAGAGCTGACAGAGTCGGAGAGGTCTGAGGAGTTGCTAGATGGCGTCAGATATTGCGGCTGGTGGGTGGTTTGCCTTCCGACCTCGGGTTTCTGCGCTTTGCGGCGCTCACTGCGGGGTGTTTGCTTGTCCATATAGCCAGGCTCCTTCCTTTCTCCTCCCCACGACGACCATTCATACAAATCTGTAACACGAAAACATTGTGGTAATGGCGACGAGTATGTTAAAAGCTGCTAAATAGAATGCAAGAAAATAAATGCCTTGGGAGAGACCGGGCGTGTCCAAAGTATATTGGCCATCGTATGGAAGGTACCCTTTCCTCAGCTTCTCTTGCTCGTCGAGAACATATTTGGGATTTCCAATATAACGAAAGTTCTTCGCGCGTGGATCCAGATGCCATGACCCAACGGCGTCGTGACGATCGAGATAATTGTTCATGTTGGTACGAATTGAAGGTAGAGGATTGATTAAGCTGGTCGATCAGTAATCGGCCAGTCAGAGGCAGTTGAAAGGG
Source organism: Rickenella mellea (assembly GCA_004355085.1). Lineage (NCBI taxonomy): Eukaryota > Fungi > Basidiomycota > Agaricomycetes > Hymenochaetales > Rickenellaceae > Rickenella > Rickenella mellea. The sequence goes on from ML170156.1 coordinate 2,588,760, forward strand.
AACATACTCCTTTATAGTACATAGCAAAGGACATCCATTCAAAATTTCGGCAGGTTGAAGACAGCTTTCGACATCGGCAATTCTGCCACTCCGAGGGGATTGCACTCATCGCCTTGGTTTAGTTTTGCACCACGATAACCACCTATGTTACTATACCCGTAAGAAGCGCACACGCAGATCCGTGACCGCCGGGTTTGAGAATAGCACCGTATCTGCGCAAAATTTAGCCTTGATTGAAATTTATGGCATAAAACGACATAATCGTCCAAGCCACAACGGGTGTAGTAGAGTTATGAGTTTGAGACCGTCCAAGTTCGTTATGTATATTCGGCGCAGATGTGTCTCGCAACTTGTCAGCTACGAGGGTTCTCGCAATCCACTGAGCATCCATTCCAGAGATACAGTATCGAGGAATGTTTCGGAGTGGAGAGCGAAGAACTATTCATTGACCTGTCATTGACGATTGATTTTGCACACAAAATAAACCGCATCACCATGTAGTACCGTTGTATTTCAAACTGAGAAAACCTTCCAACATTCTCCGTGGTAAGCAGCCTACAAGTTGTGTATTTGGTTAAGAGAGACCGGTAGACCACCATCCGCAATCAAAAGGGCCACCATAGGTCGATTTCAGGATCAGTCGTGGAGAGGACTCTTGTATTCCAGCCGCATGGGAGAACTGGAAGCTGCGTAAGATTGAGACGTTCAGGCACCTCAGCTGAAAATAGAGGAGCCGTGTTGACGGCTACTATGACTCGAAAACGATGGCACAAGGTCGACTTTTCCAGAACCGCTCCAAAGAATTGAATGGGTAGGACTCAGATAATAATTTGGCGATGGGATTGGTGCGTAGACAAACTTGCATTTTGCCACGGGAACCTAGGCTCGTGACCAGCCGTGGCTATAGCTCACCGCAGGTGTGGCGTATAGCCAGGCTGGACGAAGAGGGATGTGGCGTGAGTGGTCGCGCGCGGAGTTTGAATCCGCATTTTCGCAGTAGCGTCGCGAAAGAATTTGAGCTCAGACTGTAGACGGTGCAAAACGACGCGTTTAAACCACAATATATGTCATTTTCAGGTTCTAATGTGTCGCGTTGCAACGCTGAGTTGGCTTCCTGGTGATAATCATGGAACGCACCCCTGCTCCGGCACCTTCGGCACCCGCCAAAATATTTGAACTCCGCGCGCGACCACTAGCGCCACATCCCTCTTCTGCCAGTCTGGCTTATGCCACACCTGCGGTGAGCTGAGACCATGTGAACAACGGGGTCCGGCGGATTCCGTGGCGGATTGGACTTAAGTGATTTGTTGACGTCCTGATTTCACTTAAGGCGCCGTAGATGAACGCTCATATGGGTTATTTCTTCTGTAAATATCCTTAATGTATCACTGGTGAATAGTGCTTAAGGTGGGGAACTTAAGGTTGAACTTCAAGGGATTTTTTTCTTGATATTCTCTTAAGATATTACCTTTAAGCAAATTTCCATGGTGGTTAAAGCTTAAGGGATTTCGTAAATGGGTCAGAACAACGGTTAAAAAACTAGGAAATTTTTCAAAAAATAGTAGTGGATATAAATTAAGAGATAGAACACGAAGGATACTTAATAGATGCGAAGAAAAGCGTTGGATGGCGCATCTTCATGAACACGTAAACGTCAAGCGAAAATCCTTATACCATTAGTTGCTTAATGTTTTCACTTAATCGATTCGAAACGCTCTAAGTCACCTCATTGCAGATGGGAATTTTTAAAAATCCACTTAAGTTACTTTGCAAGATTATCGCTTAAGTGGTAGGCCATAAGGTACGTGCGGAAGTGTTGCCACTGAAGTGACTTGAGTGATTTTTGGATGTAAAGACACTTAAGGTTTTCCCTTAAGCACTGTTTCTTGGCAGTCACTTATGACAATACCTTAACATATAAATTCGAATGTCTCTCAAGCAAATGTACTTAAGTGATTTTCCTGGAGCAATTTCGATGAAGCAAATCCGGCATTCCGGCGGATTCCGGCGGATCCGCCGGCGGACCCCATTGTTCAGATATTCTGGGTGAGCTCGTGCTGGAAAGCCAGACTGGTTACGAGTCTAACGGGAACCTACGCGCTCTGTCAATACAAGCGCAAATAAGGTTTTCTACATCTTTGTTCAAGCTCACCACCCTCGTTCCCTATGTCTTCTCGCCGTACCAGGCTCTGGAAGTCGGAGACACGCCTGTCCACAATACTGCTACCGGAGTTTCGAATGGCCGTCACTTCATTGAAGAAGTTCTAGGACCGAATAACAGGTCATTCGTAGTCGACTCCGTTGGAGTCTGCCAAACGCGTCCATAGTATGGGTCCACGAGGCTTTGCTATTGAGGGTTGGGAACCACTTCATTCCTAATTTCTCTTCGCTAGTACCAGGTTCAACTGTGGAAACAATCAACCTCACTGCATTGTTGTTGCCCGGCTTCCTCAACGTCATGACAAGGAATCAACGTCCTCCTAGTTTCGGGTCTTTGGAGATCAGCCGACGACATGACAGATGAGTACCGTGTTATGAATGCTGTGATCTACAGACAAACCCACCCACCACACTTGTCGAATGGAGTGGAATGCCTCCCGATTGGCCCACGACTGTGATCAATCTCGCACTCCGATTCAGATTCGACACTTCTTTGCATTGACATCTTTCAGAACTCCGGGAGCCTTGTGGTTGTTCAACTTCGCCTGGCTTCCCAATTAACGAGATGCACGTTCGTATTCTGGTGGCGCAACTAATTCCCCATCCTCCATCCTCCCAAGGACACGCGGCATGAAGCAGTCACTTTGTGCCTCAATCCGGCGTGCCTGAACTGTCAGCTATACGATGCTACTCAAAACGTCTCCCCCCTGCTTTCCATCGTTTTGTGCACGCTCTCGAGAAGACGCCAACCTCCGCTCTCTCCGTACACCGGAGATCGATGTTCTCGCGGCTTGACATTCATACCGGTTACGTTACCGTTAATGAAATGGCGGGAAGCCTTCCACGTCATATATATGTTACTTCGGCGAAAACTTACGGCAAAGTGAGTATTGAAAGCAACTTCTACTCACATGGAGCTAAACATAGCGATAGGGGAAGGCTGGCAGCACATAGGCGAAAAGGAAACGCCGCGTCTGTGGGGCGGGAATCCGGTTGTATCTTGAGAGTGCCCTACATCGGCGGGATGGGATGCAATGGAGGAGACGGGATGATTCATCTGACAGGTACGAACATAGAGTCGGACAGACGGCACAATCATACTCAACGCAGGACAGGGAAAAAAAGTTTGGCCCCACCAATCCACGCATGTCCGGTGTTACCGACTATACACCCGCCACCGCCACCACGCAAATCGGCCATGCAGTCGTATGGCTACTTAGGTCACCGTCCGAGGGGGTCTTCAATAGCAAGTCCTCGCACACCCGTTGAATGAGAAGATTGTAGATGAGTCATTATTACGCATGGGGAGACCTACAATATCTTCCTCCCGGACCGTTGCTGCTTCACCTATTGCGAAGTTTACTTGTTCTCAATATCCCGGTGTTTGGCTTGATCCTGATGTACATCATACGCCAAGAACTGGTTGGCCGCCGATCCACATGCCTGTACTCCCTCCGTCCCCCCCTGAGACTGCTTGCTCTTGTCAACCGCCGCGTTTGAACCGCCAACGAGAGCCGACTAGGAACAAAACATCGCACTCTGAGAACCTCTCTTGTTGCTTTACAAAACACGAAAATATTTTCAACACATCGGACTTGGAATTTTTTACTGGATGTCAATTGAATGGCTCATGGCAGGCAGCCGTGACGACTCCAACTTATGCAGAGTCTCGGAGCTTGGGAGTTACCTTGCAAACCTGCACTGTGCGAGTGAATTCTGGTAGTAAACAACGTATGTTTTGCAATAACAGCTGAATGTTTTCCACGGGTGCCATACGACAACGTTAACGTCAAACCCGCTGGTGAGTTAACCCCGAGTCCTCGATACCTTTGTCTTCATTATTCATACCAGAATAACCTCGTTCTTCAACTGAAATGTCCGGGAGACTCGGATACGAACGACTTCCACTCTGTTACTGTATGTCTTTCCTTTTGTCGCCTTGCACGTTGTTCATGCGTTTATGGGCGGTCGAGCTTTGACATGGAATCACTCCAACCCCATATCCCGAAGCCCGGCTGGACCTGAACGCCGTGATGCTCTGACAACCACCAACGTCGCGTTCTCCACGAATTTTGAAGCCGATAGACTTTCCTCCCGCAAAGGGGTTGCATCGGACTTCGAACGACCTCGCAATCGTGTATAAAGGCAGCACCTCCATCTGCTGGAGATCCTCATTCAGAAATTTAACATTTCAGAAACTCAAGATGTCTTCCAACACTCAAGCTTCTCCCAACTTCTCTATCGACGAAATTCAGGCTCACGTTCTCGTGATGAGAGCCATGCGCAAGCTCCAGCTCGACATCCAGCCTGGCGACATACCTAGCAATCTGCAAACTGGCGCTTCGCAGCCTTCTGTTGCGTTGTGCAAATTTGTCGACCGCGCTGTCGTTCGCTTTGGCGCGTGGATCAACGCTCGCAAGGACGCCAAACTTCCTCTCGGGTCCGTCGACGAGATTCCTCCTCTCGACGTGCTCGTGGTTTGGTACAATTACATGTTGGCGCCGGTCCCGTATTATCTCGACTCTTGCACCGTCATACCTGCCCTCGCTAAACTGGGAGGTATGCCTTGGGCACTGATCGTACGTCCTTAATTATGTTTTATGGCCCCCACTGAATCCTTCTGCGTTAGGTTCCCCTCATCGACAACAAGACGGGGACCTTCGCGCCTACCAAGGAGCAAGTTGCTTATTGGGAGAATTCGACGTCTCTCTCGTTCAATCCGGAGACCGCCAAAGAGACTCTTAATACCCTGGAACTCCCTCGTACGAGCGTTGATCTCGTTAAAGCGGTAATTCTTCATATTTTCCCGTTCACACGCTATATTTACTGACATTTCGAGTAGGTTCTTCAGCAGACAGAGACGCTCAAGAAAATGCTCACCACCGCTGACGAACTCGAGAGCGCCGGTGATGTTAATTGGATCACTCGCGCCGTGACCGGGTATTCTGAATACATGCGACTACCCCAAGGCGACGATTCTCCTACAGTTGCAGTCGACATCATCTGGCACACCCACCAGCTTTACGGAACAGCGTACAGGTTAGCGTCTCTCTGGTTCTCCAATTGTTAACATGTGCCTAATCGTTGCTCAGGGCTGAATCCATGAAATATTTCGGAGATTTCATTGGTCACGACGTTGACTCTCCGCCTGCCGAAGTTCCTCGTAGCTGTGGTCGCGAGTTCACAAGTGACGCCTCAACGGGAAAGGCTAGTTGTGGTCGCTTCCTTGCGAACGATGCCCCCGATGCCAACGGCGCGAGCTGCGGTCGCACTTTAGCGACCGTCGCCAACGATATCGTTGACAAGAGCCACTGCGGACGCTCTTTGGTGACCGAACCTGGTACCGATGAGAAGAGTCACTGCGGTCGCGCTGTCGCAACCGATGCCAACACTGTCAAAAGTCACTGTGGTCGCGCTTTCACCGAAGACACGGCAAAGAAGAGTCACTGTGGTCGTTCTTTCGCTACCGAAGCCGCTGTTGCCGATGCCAACAGTCACTGCGGTCGCTCTTTCACCAATGGCACCGCAGCAAGCCACTGTGGTCGCACCTTTACAACCGACGCCGTTGTCTCCACGGATAAGAGTCACTGCGGTCGCACCTTTGCAGCCGATGCTGCTGAGGCCACGGACAAGAGCCACTGCGGTCGTACTTTCGCGAAAGAGGACGCTAACGCGGTAGACAAGAGTCATTGCGGCCGCACCTTTGGAGCCGATGACGCTGGCAAGACGGAGAAGAGTCACTGTGGTCGCATATTCACGACAGACGCCGCTGACGCGACTGACAAGAGTCACTGCGGTCGCACTTTTGCGACAGAGGAAGCTAACACCACGGACAAGAGTCACTGTGGTCGTACCTTCGGAACTGACGCTGCCGAGGCCATGGACAGGAGCCACTGCGGTCGTACTTTCGCAACGGACGCCGCCGACGCCACAGACAAGAGTCATTGCGGTCGCACCTTTGGCACCGACGTTGCTAGCGCCATGGAGAAGAGTCACTGCGGTCGCGCTTTCGCGACAGACGCCGCTGTCGCTGACAACAGTCACTGCGGCCGCACTTTCACAGCCGACGCCGCTCTCAGTACGGATAAGAGTCATTGCGGTCACACTTTCGCGAAAGAAGCCGCTGGCATCACGGACAAGAGCCACTGCGGTCGCACTTTTGCGAAAGAGGACGCTGGCGCGACTGGGAAGAGTCACTGCGGTCGCACTTTTTCGACAGAGGAAGTTGACGCCACGGACAAGAGTCACTGCGGTCGCATTTTTACGACGGAGGAAGTTGACGCCATCGACAAGAGTCACTGTGGTCGCACTTTTGCGACAGACGCTGCTGACATCACGGAAAAGAGTCACTGTGGTCGCACCTTTGCGAAAAACACCACTGCCACCACTGAGAACAGTCGCTGCGGTTGCACTTTCACGACGGACGCCGCCGATACCGCCGACGCCACCGACAAGAGTCACTGCGGTCGCACTTTTACGACAGACGCCGCCGACACCACTGACAAGAGTCACTGCGGCCGTACTTTTGCGAACAAGGACGCTGGCGCGGCAGACAAGAGTCACTGTGGCCGCACGTTTACGACGGATGCCGCTGACGCCAATGTCAAGAGTCACTGCGGTCGCACCTTCGCTGCCGACGCTGCTGGCGCCATGAAGAGTCATTGCGGTCGCACCTTTGAAACCAGCACTGCTGAGACCACAGACAATCGTCACTGTGGTCGCACTTTTGCGACAGATGCCGCTGACGTCGCGGAAAAGAGTCACTGCGGTCGCACCTTTGCGAAGAACACCACTGCCACCACCGAGAACAGTCACTGCGGTCGCACTTTCACAACGGACGCCGCCGACGCCACAGACAAGAGTCACTGCGGTCGCACGTTCATGACAGACGCCGCCGACGCGACTGGCAAGAGTCACTGCGGTCGTACTATTGCGAACGAGGATGCTGGCGCCACGGACACGAGCCACTGCGGCCGCACCTTTGAAACTGGCACTGCTGAGACCACCGACAAGAGTCATTGCGGTCGCACTTTTGCGAAAGACGCAGCTGACGCCGGGGACCGTGACAAGAGCCACTGTGGTCGCACTTACGGAATCGACATTGTTGGCTGCGGCCGATCTTTCACTGCTAGCACTGGCAAATGTAGCTGTGGTCGCTCTTTCGCCAACGTCTTCGCTGGTAAGAGTCACTGTGGCCGTATCTTTGCGGCTGATGCGGTAGCCAAGTGTAACTGTGGTCGCACTTTCACAAACTTGGCCATCACTGCAAGTGCGTAATTCGACCTTCCGTCGCAGAATGCCGTTTCCCAATCAGGTACGTCCCGACACACGAAACCCTTTTCATATCTGATTGAGCATTGTAACAGACCAAACCTGCATTGTCTTAGAAGAATTGTTTGTCGTGAATCACCATGCCGTCCTGTTCTTGCCTGGTTCTCATTGACGTTGTAGTGGTGATCGTACCCTCCTCGCATCCCAAAGTACCTCGATGTGGTTGACCCAAGAGAAATCTGTGTAACTACGAAATTGGCAATACTACTTGCGAAGTTGCACCCGAATTGAATTCACAGACGTGCTCAGAGTATGTCCGCGCATGCAGCAACTTACCACATCGCCATTCTCTATCACAACACCTTTGTGAGCACTCTGGTCGAGTACACATCCGTTTCCACACGCTCGGTGAGACTGCGGTCACATTCACACCATGACCATCTTGGACGCTGACTTTTCAATATTTTTCCTGGAAAGGCCACCAATTATTCACTACTCCGCGGTGTATGTCTGACGATTGCGACCGTGACATACCTGACGTTTCGGGACATGATACTTTGTTCTTCAGGTCTACGACCTCTGTTCGCCATTGGCCACATTGGCCACTCACTAGTACTCGTCAATTGCCTGGAGCTATATGATACAGCACTCCATAATACATGACGTCTGCCAATACAGTCTACGCTCATTCCTCATTCTTCGGCTAGCAGTGGAATACATCTTCCTTTCAACGACATGGCTACACAGGGAGCTGAATTCTGAATGATCGGCGTAACGCCTGGATAGAATCAAACATCCTGGCGTCCTCCTCGCTGTGCTCATCGAGCCGTTTATGGACGGAACCACCAAGGGATGTTGGGAACAATTCTTCGTCCACTGGACACACAGTACCTCTCTTGGGTAACGTTCCGTGTAAGAAATACTCTCGAACGTGCTTTTGGGTACACAACGATGATGCTGAAAGTGAGCAATGCTGCGTTCAGGTAAACGAGAATGTAAGATGGGGCTTTGAGTCTTTCGTGCTATGTAAAAATTCGTACCCCAGGTGAATCCTGTGTCAAGACTACGGATCTGGGGAAAGCCGCCGAAGATTTGTGAGCACTGGGTTGCAAGAGTGTAAGTGAAAATGGCGACGCAAAAAAGATGCACTTACGCCGATAAGGGAGCCACTGGATCTGATGATAGACAAATCCAAATGTCAGTGAAATGATGCAAAAGAGAAATTTCACACCAGCAGTGTTTCCAACAAACAAAATAGGGAAGGAGGTATTGCCAAGAAACGGGCCTTCAGAGTGAGAACACGTCAGTATTAGTATTTCACGGATGTGAGGCAAGGAGCGAGACCGGTAAAATGTTTCCCTGCCCTCACACGCCACCCACTGCAAATATTATTAATTAAACGAACGTCCGGAAATACCAGGTGAGACAGACGAACGAGCATCTAATTCTGATTACCGCCCAAAGCTCGGCCAAAGTGGATAATTGAGCCATTTTTTCGTAGAATGCCTGCAGCTCCTCAGGAGAATCATGTACCTCTTCACCATCTACGCAGTGTAACGTTGTCCCAGATTCGTAGATATCGGGTGATGATGGCTCAGAGTCATCGCCACATTCGAAATTGGGAGCTCCCAGTATGTCAATGAGTGCAGTGCCGTCTCCAGATGATAAGTCTGACAAAGCTTTTGCGAGCGAAGCGAAGCGCTCATACGGGGAATAGAGAGCCGTGAACACTGCTCGTCGTAGTTTGGAGTAGTCCACAAGCCCGTATGAGGATGCTGTTCGGACAGGTACAGGGACGGCGCGAACAGTGTCATAGAGATCATCAAGTTTTTGAGATATCGCGGTGGCGTTTGGAGCATAAAAGGCACAGGCTTCTGGTCCAGCAGCAGCGCATCCATCAAAAAAGGCATTCATGGTTTTGTTCGTGTCTATGAGGTTGTCGAACCATAGGGCTACGTTGCTAAACTGTCAGTGTTGGCAGGGCAAGTTATGCTATTGATGCATACTAGCGTAATAGTCTTCGGCATTAATAACACCTTTTGATTGTGTCAGGACAAAATTGGGCTAAATTCATTACATACCTACCGTCCAAAACGACACGCCTAATACGATTCTACGGCACATTATATATCTCATCTTGCAAGCTTAATAATAGACTTACTGGAAACATAGCGGCAAACGTCACACCTAGTATTGTGCCCCACCTTCAAGTACGGTCGTAAAGTTGTTTAAAAAATGAAGTTAAACTGGAACACCTACGAAAATCCCCAATATTGAACCTGCGCTCGGCCACAAGCCTCGGAAATTCGCAGCATGTCCCTTGCAATGTTGTCCGTAGTGATGTGCTTGAGAGTCGCGTTATCACGCTCCTCAGCCAACTGACCCATGATCTGGGCACGGGCCCATGAACGAGGTAAAACGTCTGGACTGGCGTTGAGAGCATCGGGAAATTCAGCCTGTAACCACAGCGCACGTTCCGCAGCTGTTTCAAAGAATTTTGCGGAGGGATATGAACGCCCAATGCCTACCAACAGTATCCATGTAAGCATGATAACTTGGGCAGTGATGTTTAGCGGTTCCGTTCACCACGTGGGTCAAACCCTACGATATCGAACTCCGGACCTACAATGGACGAAAGGAAATGACCGTTGGATGCAACAAAGTTGACACCACTTCCTCCCGGGCCTCCTGGATTGACAATTAAGGGACCTCGATATTCAACGGAGTCGGGGCCTAATTTGGACGGCAAGCGGATGAGCGGAATGACCGCCGAAACTCCGTTCGACTGCGAGTAGTTGAGAGGAACCTGCGAAGTGTCAGCTCCTGCAACCCAACCAGGCTTGTTCTCACTTTTAGGTGTGTGCATTGGTATGAAGAGTAACATTTAGTCCATGTGAGTGCTTCATTAGGGTCAATCTGTGGACAACGACGCTTCAGTACCAAAGGAGATGAAACGAATACTCCGTACCGTTTCCAATTGCGTGGAATCCAGCGATATGACCAGCTTAGGCTTCTGCGAGTCTAAACAATTCACGAAAAAAACCCCACAAATAATCGGAGTTGCCCAGTTGAAAAAAGAGATCATAATACTACGCAGATTCAGAACACACCGACGCGCGTTACTAGATGCGCGGGGTTGGAAACGAACACGTGGATGGCATGTGGTAAAGTCTGCATCTCGCGATCACCCGTGCTGTCCTCAACTCTGCGCAATACGTATGCTTCATTCTTGTTTTCTGCCCGCAGGTTGATGCATAGCGGACAAGTTGTTATGCGAAGGTTCGGTTACATGTAAGGAGCTTTGGACCCAACAAATACTCCTTATTGGCGGCAGATCATCTCGGCCGAGTATCAAATTTTGACACTTCCTTAAGTTCCTTTCCGACAGTCGCCGGACTACAAAATTTATGTCGGTAAGGTCAAATGCAAATCTTTCATACCTTCTTTGAGACCTTTTAAAATGTTTTTAATTGTGTAGGTTTACTTCGAAGTCGGTCAAAGTTAACTCAAATTGCGTGATAAGCATCCGAAGTTCGAACTTGAATGTGACGGTGAACTCTTTACAGCGTACGGATTTGGACGAGGCTACTTCAAGTATTTGATAGTCATTAATTCTTGTCACTCATTGCAGCGCCTTTGCGAAAATTTACACCGAAGTGGGGCCAAATTTGTGATATGTGTTTCCACTTCGCACCCCCCAAATCGAATCGTTTCCTTTGCTCGGATGACACTGCAAGTACAAAGTTCGTGATCTCGCCGATTCCCTGGAATGGGTTAATTGAAGCTTCTCCACTCACGATGCAATCATATGAAGCGTGAGAATGGTGAACACAAGAACACGTAACACCTCGCGCTTGGAATGGGCTTATTATAAGCCACCAAGGGCTTCCGTGACGAATCCCAATCTAGAGGCGTTCATTTATGACATCGCAGCACAGTGTGCCATTCTCCTTGTTTTTCGTGAGTTCATCACGCAAAGGCATCCAATTCCCTTTCACTCAGCCAGTTATCTCCCCTCCAGGCTGGCTTTTTTAAAAGTGATCAAGACATCATGCCCATTCATGTGTCCCCCACTCAGGCAAGAAGTCTGCATTCTGGCGTTCAAAGGATATTCCTGGCATAGCATTGCTGGTCTATTGATCAATCTGATCGGTTCTCCGAGCTACTCTGCCTGACTCGGGAACACATGCGTCTAGAATGTCAACACGTGAGTACGCCCCGAGCCAGGGTATTGGTGTCCAGAATGTGCTTCCAACACACTAGAATCTCCATTCACTTCGCTGCTAGCTGCATAGCCACCTTCATATGCACTGCCATTCGGAGGGGCAGTGCTTATAACCATTGTACTGTGGTTTCTGAGATTGCCAGTACGTTTTTCTCTATCAAAAATATGCCATCGTTTCCAAAGGACACTCTTCCCCATCTCAAAGCCATTTTGGATTTAGTCGCCCCTATCTCTGGACATGTCCCATTGTTAGGACCAATTGCGACCACTGCCGCAAATATAGTTGGACTCCTGGATGTGCGTAAATGTGTGCAATCGAACGACCATCTCAATTATTCACGTTCTATCCACCATAGAACCTTCACAACCTCAAGGAGTCATGCTCCATCCTGGCAATTCGGGCGGCTCATTTGACCTATGAAATTGCGCAGACTCTTGAGAGTGTGCCTCCTGAGCGTGTGTCGCCCAAGATGGCAGTCAACATCACCACGCTTTGCGAGTTCGTATGCCATCACTCAATATGTGAAATTTGACCAAACTCAATTTAGAAACTTGCAATCAATTGAGACTTTTATGCATGGGTGTGCTAAAATGTCGTGGTTCGGACGTTTCTGGAAACGATTTACAATCCAAAAAGACGTTCTGAGGTACAGCTCTTGTCTAGAGGATGCCTTTAAACAGTTTCAGGTGAGTGATATCATTCCTCCAAATGCACAGGAGCGTACGCTCTTTCACTCGGCGTATATAGCTACAGATGTTCAATAAGGAAACTGATCTTATCTTACACAGATGCAAGCAATTCTACATCTTTCTGAAGTACTGGTCGGAATAGACCACGTCACGGTCCGCATGCAAGATGACATCATACGTACTGGTCGTGTTGTCACAGAGATTCGCAAGCAAGTGTTGCGACCAGTCGAAGATGTACGCATACGTTCATGTTCGTTCCCTAGAGTGTTAATAGCCGGATGACTTCTGAAATGTAGGCAAGGATCTTCCGGCGTGGAGACGTCATTGCGAGTCGCTCCTCCAAGTCGACACAATTTACCTTTGGCCGCATCGAACACGCTAAACTCACAGATGGGGCTCTTGTGTTATGGAAAAGGTATAACAGGCATGACAGCAGAGCAATGGAGGTACAGCGCCAGCACTTATCCAATGATCATGTGAAGCGACCCGCAGTAACAGGAATTTGAGCGCGAGAAAGAAGCTTGGAAATCTCTGAGGTCAAATATTTTTCAAATGTCGGAAAATGGTTAGCTCACCACACTCTCTGCAGTCATCCATACCTGGTTCAGTTCCTTGGCCAGTCCGCGCCAGGATCGGCCATTCCCAGTATTGTCTTGACAGGGTGTATGTACATATTTATTTCCAACCCGATTTACTACCACCAAAATTTACCATCCCGGGCCAGGTTTGGATGCCAACCTGCAAGACGTAGTAAGGGTCAAATTGGCCGACAATAATATATGTGTGTCGTTTCTTAGTGGACTTGACGTTGTGAGTTGTTTTATGGCCGTCTAGCTCCAATCTCACAAAATTTCCTTATGGCAGCTACAAGGGGTTGCAGTATGTCTTGCATTATTGATCTCTCATGGTCTCGGATTTTACCTATTATTCAGTCAGGGCTTCTGTATTTGGCGAAAGAATTCCAGCTTGAGGCACAAGAGTTAGAGAATTGTGCGAAGGTCATCTTCCAATGTTTGTATTATCTCTCCCATCAGGCTAATACCGTGACACGGGCCACAGGTGTCCAACTTTCTGATCAATCCTGATGGCCGCCCAATATTGGGTCGCAATCTTGTTGAACACGTGCCCAATCCTAACGGCGATACACCTCATCAACATCTGGATAGATTACTGGAGCTAATTTACTTTATCACTGAGGATGTGAGGGATTCGTTTTTTCTCACCACATTCACAATAACCTACAATATCCGATAGATCCTTTTTGGAAATGACCGAGTTTTTCCTTACACAAGCTGGTCAGGTATGAGGGCTCTCCCATCAACGGGACATTCACCTCATTAACATCATTGTTAGCTGTGGGGGAGGGGAGATCCCTTGCGCATTTGAGACCGCTGTTAAGGCTCGTTTCTTGGAATCCTTCCTTGCAGTTCTCCGATATGGTAAAACGCATGTGTGATCTGGATTTTCGATTGAGACAACTCAAGTCACCGTCCTTCAATCTAATTCGCCAGGAATTGCTTGACACCCAGACCCTCTATCATGCCATGAGTATCTTCCCCAGGCAACCATGGGCCGTTGACTTATTTGATGTCGGCTATGTCCGCCAGGAGTCATTCGTCTTCCTGTGCAATGCCCGTTCGATGGATGGTAGAGATATTCCGATTGAAAGAGAGGCGGAATTCCCTACACTTCCGGACCTTGCCCGAAACGCGACGAGCTTCCCAGATGGTGTCTTCCAGTTAGGTGAGGTTACATTCACATTCGCTCATCAGGGCTGACTGCCAGCTTCAACAGATACACTTTTTGCAACACAAATCATGCGTCAATCCAACGACGCCTGAACAGTCAAAAGGCTGACACAGTGGTTGCCACACATTTATTCCAGGACATTTTGTCTAGAATCTACAACGAGCACCGGAGTTGTCACCAGATACGTCTTTCCGACCTGATCATTGGTAAGCGTCGTCTCTTGATTAAACACGAGTTCGGGCGATGACAGGTTACAGTGACCGGGATTATCAGCCTCCCGTCGGGTGCTGGAATTGTATGGCAGGACAGTTGTCCGGAATTTTTTTATTTCTATCTCCTCCCGGAGAAGTCTCAACCTTGGGGCTACTGGTCCACAGACGATCTTCCAACTGGTGCCACTGAAAACATCATTGGGGCGGATATATACAGCGCAATGTTCGTATCCCTGTGACTGAAACTGTTCCCCGACTTATTGAGATTATAATTGCATAGGAATCCTCAGCAAATTGATTTCATTCAGTTCCAGGAAGAAGAGGGGATGGATCTCTTCTCCAAAGACAGACGCTGATGCGATCATGACAGTTGCAACTTTATGATATGTAGACACTGAACACCTGGCATGGATGTAATATTAATATGGCGATCTTTATGAAAGTTGCGAAGCAGGAACAGTACACTGCCAAAATTGGGGACTGTTTTTGTCAAGGTAAATAAATGCCAATTGATCGGTAGATTTCACGATATGAAATGCTGATGTCATGTGCACAATTTCCAGGCGATACAAATACATTTTTAGAATTTCCAACTACATCGCCGACAGGAGGGATAAGCCAAGCCAGATGTTGTAAGATAGGGCTCATGCAAATACGACTACATCACGTGATGCGTTTTGTCACACTTTAGTTTTGCGGAGCGTTACATTGCCTACCTTTCGTTCGATAACATCTCCTTACAGAATCTGTTCACGGAGACTCGTGGATTCAAGCAGTTAACATATAGTTCCGTGAATAGAATGTTTCTTATATACTTCTTCACCGAATTGTAGCAGAGGTTGTCCATCGAAAACATTATTTTCTTGAGTTTTGCGTTGTTTGTTTTGGTGTGCACACGTGCGATGTCACTCAAATGTCACGCCACGTGATGTAGTCGTATTTGCATGAGCCCTATCTTATACGAGAGTGAGCAGACACACCATTGCTACTCATATTTGTCCCGCGTTGGTCGGGGTTCTGGTGATGGTGGTCGTGGTCCTCGTAGGCAACCACTTGGAGGACCAGGGCAAACCGGTGGGCGGGGGCGGGGGCGGGTTGGCGGAGGGCCTAAGCAATCACCACACAGACACCTTGCGTCTGAATCAAGTGTTGCACCGTGAGTAACCTCGGCAGTCTTGGTACATGTAGTCTCAGCCTTGAGAGCCGATGTTGTCAGTAGCCGACCTCTTCCTATACGATACGGGGACGGGTCTAGAGCAGTTTGACGAAGATAACAAAAATTCAATACTGACGAATTACTGTGGGAGAGTGAGAGTCATCATGTCCGATGAATTGTCCGAAAATTTTCAAAGATTCGTCTCTACGCAGTTAAGTCATCAGTACTGTGTGGACCTAAGAAACAGAAAGACTAATAACCTGTACTTCATACCAGAATGCTGGTGCGTATGCCAGACGATGTCGACGTCCAACGGAGGTACATAGTCACCTTCTGGGAGGCGCATGTATTTATCATACTCTCTAATAGCGTGAGTGATCCATTGAACATTTCCCGCGCTCTCAAATTTGGCAACTTCGGCAAGCATGTTATCAAGCGACAAGGATTGCCGAAGTACCTTTCGGAAAGTCAGCGGTCAGCTGACGGATGTGTGCGGCGGAGAGGTTACCGCTTTCAATAGATCGACACTGGTTTGGGGTAACTTTGCGGCAGCCGGAGCTTCTGTGGTAGCCTCACGGTTAAAAGGGAGCGAGGTCAACTTCTCCCAGTGCATAATTTGGACTGAGTTGTGCTTGAAAGTCCACGTCTTGTCATCAATGCAGGACACCTGAAACGAGAATATGGACTAAATGAATGTCATACAATCTGCTCGGAGACATACAACCAATGCCCAGGGCATACCGCCTAGTGAAGCGAGGGCCGGTAAGGCTTTGAGAGAATCTTCATAATACGCGGTTGGCGATAACATGTAAGTATGCCAAACCATGAGGACATCGAGAGGTGGGATTTCCTGGGGACGAAAGAGGAAGTTTGGCCGTCTTTCGTGAGTTCATCCACGTTCCAAACCGATGCATAGCATTATCGAGAAATTTGAGAGTTGACTTCGAGGGCTGTGGCACGCCGGATTGCGTATCGTAAGGAATTCCTCCAGGCTGGACGTCGTGTTGCAGCTTGTGAATGGCTCGCATCAAGAGAATATGAGCCTGAATGTCGTCGACAGGGATGTTGGGCGAAGCCAGAGTCATGACGGTTTAGGTACTGTGACTTCCAGAGGGAAACGGTTGTCTTTAAATACGTACGCCAGTGTGATATCGATCGCATTCAGATCAAAACCTCTGGGGCTGATGGGTAAATGGCCGTATGGAGGGACTTGACGCTAGCCATTATCTTTCGATCACACCGTTCAGATGGTGGGGTCACCGGTCATCTGATCTTCAAAAGTTCGAAGATGGGCGAAAATTATATCTGTACCATGGCTTAACCGCCTCTGTAAACGCACGCAGAAGCAATGACCATGGTGCGGTGGGAAAATTAGACGGTTCTAAACGTAAAGATTGGGTTCGACGTTTTGTGAAGGTTTTGGGGGATTCTGCATTGATGGGTGTCGCCGATGAACCTTACCGCCAGCGCTTGTCATGGTGAGATTGTTAATGTAGCACTGCCTCGTGGGCTCACACATAGCGCTCAACTGCCCCATTGCAAGCACGATGCAATCTAGAACCTAAAGATAGTCTCATGGTGACCTGCTTTAAAATTTCTGAGAGCCGCTTAAGTACTGGATCGTCATATTGGGTACTGTCACGAATCATAACTTACGTGATTTACACTGCATCTCGTAATTCTTTGAGAGTGTTCCGATGTTTGAAAAACCTTGGTTAGTACAAGGATGGGAGCGGAGGGTAACTTTGCACTTAACCCGCTAAAGGTAGGGTCCGAGTGGTCGATCTCCCAGAAGCCAAATGTAAAGGCCGCACATGAGAAAGGCTTAAACGGCTACTGTTCAAATAAAAAGCAGGTCCGTATCAAGTTTAAACAGAGTTATCCGGCGCCGATGCTTGTATGGATTTGCATGTGTAGAATTTTCACAAGGTCCAGCGCTTCACCGGCTTCACCCCTGGACAATTTGCGGTGCTATTAGTCGTGCTATGGCACTGACAACCCGGTGGAATGGCCTACCTCAGAATCTGAGCTGTGGTGGAGATTGCATGACAAGTTCAGTTTAGGTTGTTGGCGAGAACATGCAGAATTATTAAGGGCCGGCTTAAGCGCTCCACCATCAGCACGCGCCAACGTCGTCTTGGAAGGGCAAGCTTTGCATCAATCTTCCTGTTCATTGAATGCGCCTCAGGCGATGCTTGTCATCGTCGTCATTATGGAGGATGTCAGATCTCAACACTCAGTTCGTCCTTCCGCATCTTTCAGCAGGCTGCGGATTCCCTAATTTCAAGGTTTGGATCACCTGGTCGAAGCAATACATACTCACTGGTAGGCGACGTGGAAGTTAGGTGACGTTGAGAGGATTGCTATTATGTGTTAACACGTTTATGCCATCGCGGGTTTCGAATTGACGCCGCACCAGTCAATGACGCAAGGCGTGAATGCACGCCGCCGTTTGGGTCATGGAGATGAGTCGGAACATTCCGCCGTTATGGTTTAACGCTCACAAGCAATTCACAAGTGAGCTTTGGCTTCGATTCAGCCTTCGATGAAACGTAATTCGACGGCGTCAGCTATGAATCCTGGACATCGGTGAGAAGAGGACGAGCAGAAGGGTACCAGTGCATAACAGTGCAGGTTTTGAGAAGAATCTGCGAGATATACACTTGAACTCCGACAAACCCTAACCTGAACCCTTGTGACTTGAACCCTCCTTCCAAGTTTGGATGTAACGCTCTCCTGCACTCATAATGTATGAACCTGTTCTTACTTCGCTGCTCATATTTACTTTCTTTTTGGTTCAAAGTATGGAGCAGGATGAGCCTCTCAATAAAAATAATGTTCCTGGCTGGGCTGATCTTACCCGCGCGTTCTCGGAAGCGAACGATGATTTTTTCTAAATCGCCAGAGTAAGCCTCTCAATCCCATAACATTGTGTCTACATATACCTGAATTCTCTAACCTTGATCGCTCATAGCGGAGACACTTTCAAGTTAACATCCCCACCACTGCCGAATCTGAACGAGCTGAAGTGGTCGAACACATATCAAGCTCTGCGTGTCCAGAAGGCTATTAAAGTGCGCTTATTCCAAGAGATGCAAAAAGCCGAAACGATGATTTCATTCCTTCAAATGTGTTGTAACAAACTGGCTTTCCGATGTGGCATTGGTCTTTTGCAGACGAAATCTTAGCCATGATTTTCGAGGCAGGATATACGTCAGACCTCAAAGGCAATCGATTCGCTATAACACTCTCCCATGTTAATGTACGATTTCGACATATCTCTTTGAAAAATCCCCGTCTCTGGTCTACTGTGACGAACTATCAAGGCGCATCCGAATTGGAGGAGTTCCTTGCTAGGTCCAAACAGAGTGGCATTTCTGTCAAAGTTTCGGGGGAACAGATACCAGCCACTACCTCAGCCGACATTTTCTTTCCCCTGGTGATTCCGCATAGGCACAGGTGGATTGAATTTGTGCATGAATTTGACGATGACCTGGGTGTCGCGGACAGCCCATCTCAACTGGCCGAAACCACGTTCGAATTGCCGATGCTCAAAAGATTGATCGACCACTCGGCATATTTGTCCTCCACATTAGCCAAATGGCACATGCCCAGCCTTGCTGAATACTCTGGTGAATGGTTCCCTGGGTGCTCTTCGACGTCCTTGGTGTCATGCGCACTGAACCTACTATGGGACTCGGAGCCAGAGTTTGCAGGCTTGGATGGTCTTCTATCCCTCCTATCCAATAATCCGGGAATTCGCTCAATAACATTGCTTTTCCACGAGTGTATCAAGTATATGGTCAGAGGCAGGGTTGATTCCAAGGCTTCGCTCCCCTGTTTGGAGACCTTTTCTGTTGAATTTGTAGGTGGATGTCACAATGTCGACGACGATCTCAAGCTGTTCTTGGAGAGTCTACACCTTCCACGTCTTTCCGAATTTTCTCTTCAACTCTCCCCTCATCCGGACAGTGACAGAACACATCCCTCCGACACTGACACAATTTTTCGGATCCTCCTTCGGAATCTTTACTCGACTGTACAGACACTGAACTTGGTGGCCGACGCAGTTTATGAGATCTGCTGTACTGATTTGGAAAACCTGATTGCTGGGCTTCCTTCTCTTCGCCGCCTGTATGTTGAGGCTCCGGGATTGCGTCCTACATCCGGCATCTGGCAGGGAGATCCGCCACCGCCACTGCACTATGTGGAATTGTCCAAATGTGACTAGCTCAATCAGGAGTTTGTCAAATTGTTCATAAAATATCTTCTTCGGAATGATCACTCCGCCGAAGACAGGATGCGAACGTTCACTATTGATAATGTCGAGGGTTGGATCACTCGAATTTCCGTGACCTCGAATCAAAACTGGGAGATCGTTTCGTATTCATTTGGTAAATGTGGGTTATTGCAGTCATCCGTTTGTGAGCTATCATTACCCACATTGTTCTGAATATTATAGTCATTCTGCGAACATATCTCCACCCACAAATCCGACTCAGATACGATAAGAGCCTTGAACCACGCGTGTCCAACCTCCGGCAACATCGTGCAAAATAACCGAATCCTCACCGGCTCATCCACCAACTTTGTACCACGAGGTGCCTCCCCTCAAGTCCACCACTTTCGACTTAGTACATTTAAAGCGAGGAATTTTTGTGCAAGGTCATTTATGGCACTTGTCGTTTAATCGAACGCGAATGACGTTAAATCTCTCTTGTCATCATATCAGGACGAAGCTTGATGACTGTATGTAACTCGATTGTGTCAGAATGTTCCTATACGGTGCGCTCATGGTGCGGGGCACAAAACAAGTCCACTATTGTACACGCCAAACTAAAATAGTTCGCGCCTCAGAAAGTGCGATGAGGGGCGGTGTGTCCCAAATATTCCCCAGTTATGGTTTTAACCCTCGGGTCCACTGCACTCAGCATTTCGATAGTCTCATTCTGGAAGTTTGTCATTGCTTTGGGAATCACACAAATTGACTCCGTTCGACGTACCCAAAGGCGATCCTGGATAACACTCCCCTCCTTGCTCAAACAATAATCGCTCTCCTCTCGAATGGCGCAATTCGACAGGTAGCGTCCATGTAGTTCCTTGCCGCCTCCAATTGCGGCATGCACGAGTGTCCGACTTCCGCATTCCGTGGTGCGTGCGAGGAACAGTTCCATCATTTTCATCATGAAGGTCGGCTCCATGTTGCGTCGGAGTTCTGAGGTGCAAAAACCAGGGTTAACGGCGTCGATAATGACGGGGTTTTGAGGCGACAGATGCGCTGCGAATGCACGCATGAAGAAGACATTTATTACTAGGAAATATTTTTGTTCAAGCTGAGTAAAACAAAGAGGGTTGGAAAACATACATTTTGATACGAAATATCGTTGTTTCATCACACTGAACTTGAGATCTTAGTCAAACTATGGAAGACATATCGAAGTTCACGAACCTTGCAGTGCAGTATTCCTCGCTATTGAGTTTGTCCAGCATCCGAGGAGACGACGTCACTTCAGTGTCAAACTTTGCCCAGTAGTGGACCTCGCTCGATACGATAACGATGCGCGGCGTGACAGAATCTGCAGGTGATTTTGACAAGAACGGCAGTAACAATATACCGAGCAATGTAGTGCCGAGGTGGTTTGTTTGAATTCTAGATATTTAACTGTGAGGATATTCAAAATTGGGATGGGGAATGCGTACGTCGATTCTAAACCATCTTTCGTCCGATAATATTTTTCTACTCCAACGGCGGAATTTTCGAGGAGGATATCTAACCTCCCACCTCCATCTTTCTCAAACTTGTCGGCAAATGCGCTTATCGACGCGAAGTCAGTCAGATCGACAGCCCAGACTTCGCCTCCCTTGTAATTGGTCGTAGCTCTGATAGCTGATACGCGTTGAGCAATTTCAGAACCCATATGCACGCGAAGGGTATTTCGTAGACGTACATTTTAAAGCCTTTTCGGCTTTGGGAATGCTCCGACATGCGAGTATCAACCGTCCCGGGTTCATTGTTGCCAAATGTCTCGTAGCCTCAAGTCCAAGGCCAGTGTTGCTGCCAACCACGATCACAGTCTTCCCCGTGAGGTCGCATTTAAATGAATCGACAGTAGGAAGAGTCGTGAACTGGTCACCGATAAAGCTTAGCAGTGTCATTTTGCCCATGGTGACTGGGGTAGAGTATGAAGACTACATGGGAATTTTCTGGCGTTATTATATGCCTTCGACGGCAAGAGCAATGCGTGGAACGACCGGAAGCAAGCCGAGGCGTGCGTCATCATTACGGATCACTGTTAGACACGCGAGCCGATCGTCGTCTTCATCGAAGCCCGGTGACTTTAATCTTTCCGGGTCGGATGAGGTGAGAGTATGCATAGACCGGATGGCGCCGAACATTGGTATTTTCCCCATGGACTTGAAGGTTAATTCAGACGCCCGTAACTTGAAAATGTGGACAAAGTGGGTTGTACTGTATCCGACACAGTTGCGTGCGGCATTTATACGCGAGTATGCAGAGCTGAAGCGGATGCTTGTGATCGCGCTCGGCTTGACCACGATTGTCACGGTTTTCACACCCAGCGGTGGCAAAGTCCGGTCAAAAACTGCCTGATGTTGATGATTATATCAGAATGTTACTATGCGGTGCGTTCATGGTGCCTGGAACAAGTCTACTACTGTACACACAGAACTAAAAAAAACCCACACCTCAGAACGTGCGAGAAGGGGCGGTGGGTTGCAAATATTCCGTAGTGATGGTGTTAACCCTCGGGTCCACTGCACTGAGCATTTCCATAGTCTCGTTCTGGGAGCTTGTCATTATTCTGGGGGAAAAAATTGAAGCAGTTGGACGTACCCAAAGGCGATCCTGGATAACACCCCCCTCCTTGCTCAAGCAATAATCGCTCTCCTCTCGGACAGCGCAACTAGACAGGTAGCGTCCACGCAGTTCCTTGCCGCCCCCAATCGCAGCATGCACGAGTGTCCGACTCCCGCATTCCGTGCTCCGTGCGAGGAGCCGTTCCATCATGCTCATGAGGAATGTTGGTTGTACGCTGCGTAGGAGTTCAGACCTGCAAAAGCCCGGGTTAACGGCGTCGATGATGACGGGGTTTTGAGGTGACAGACGTGCAGCGAATGCACGCATGAAAAGAACGTTTATCACTTGAAAATATATGTTACCTCTAATATGAGGAAACAAAAAGACAGCAAACCATACGCTTTGATATGAAATATCGTTGTTTCATCACACTGAAATTTAGATCTTAGTCAAAGTATGGAAGAAACAACAAGGGTCACGAACCTCGCAGTGCAATATTCCTCGCTATTGAGCTTTTCCAACATCTGAGGAGATGATGTCACTTCAGTATCTAACTTTGCCCAGTAGTGGACCTCGCTCGCTACAATAACGATGCGTGGTGTGACAGAATCTGCGGATGACCTTGACAAGAACGGCAATAACAGTATTCCGAGCAGCGCCGTGCCGAGGTTGTTTGTTTGAATCCTAGAATGTCAATTGGTGAAATTTAAAAAAACTGGCAATGCCCCTACGTACGTCGATTCTAAACCATCTTTCGTCCGATAATATGTTTCTGTTACGATTGCGGAATTTTCGAGGAGAACATCTAGCCTCCCCCCTCCGTCTTTCTCAAACTTGTCGGCAAATGCACTTATCGATGCGAAGTCGGTCAGATCGACAACCCAAACTTCTCCACCCTTGTATTTAGTCGTAACTCTGATAGCTTATACACAACCAGCCATGTCAGAACGCGCACTATACCGAAGAGTATTTCATTAACGTACATTCTAAAGCCATTTCGCCTTTGGAAACGCTCCGACACGCGAGTATCAACCGTCCTGGATTCATTGTCGCCAAATGTCTCGCAGCCTCAAGCCCAAGGCCAGTGTTACTCCCGACGACGATCACAGTCTTCCCTGTGAGGTCGCATTTAAAGGAATCAACAGTAGGAAGAGTTGTAAACTGGTCGCGAAGGAAGCTTAGCAGCGTCAGTTTGCCCATGGTGGCTATAGTGGTGTGAAGGCTCCATGGCAAATTTCTGGCGTTATTATATCTTTCGAGCGTTCGGCAAATGTATGCGTGGGTCGACCGGAAGAAAGCTGACGACTCGGCCAGGACGCCTCATCGTCACTATGACCAATCACTATTTGAGCGGGAGGCGATCGTCTGCTCGATCGACACCGGTTACTTTAGTCATATCCTTGACAAGCCGGTGCATAAACCTTAATTTATTAAACTGGTTGACACATCGCAATTTGAAGCGCACCCAAATAAGCACGACCAAAAACGACACCCGGCTCTGCTTAGTTTGAGAACAAATGTAATTTCAGTACGAACGAGGTGCTGTGGTGTTAGTTAGATATTCGGCAACAATTTCCTTGATTCGTGGGTCAGCTTTGCTCAAAATCTCGATCGTTTCATTCTGCAGAGTTCGATGAGGAGGTGAGAATCAAATCCACCGAATTTACGCACCCAAACACGCTCTTCGACCTCTCTCCCCTCCTTACTTAACGAATAATCACTCTCCTCCTCGACGCGGCAATTCGACAAGTAATGTCCATGCAAGTTTTTACCATTCTCCGGACTTCCAAGGGCGGCGTGGACGAGTGTGCGACTCCCGACTTCAGTTGAACGTGCGAGGAGGAATTCCATGAGTGTCATCCAGACACTCATGAATGTGCCAGGCGGAACGTTGCGTCGCAGTTCTGAATGGCAAAATCCTGGATTGACGGCATTGACGACGACGGCATTTTGAGGGGCGAGACGGGAGGCCAGTGAACGGGCAAAGAATACGTTCAGCACTGTTGAAGTGAAATTATGGTTAATTTAGAAGTTGCAACAGCATGGGTGTTCGTACGTTTGGAATGACTGTATCTCTGCCTCATTATCCTGTAAGACTTTATGAGAAACTAAAATTGAATGAAATGAAGACACGAACGGTTGGTTACAATATTGTTCATCGTTGAGCTTTTCGAGAACGCATTTCGATGACTTCACAGTTTCATCGAACTTTCCAAAGAAGTGCATGTCGCTCGAAACGACGACCAAACGTGGGGTGGGAGGATTTGCGATGGCCTTTGATAAGTACGGCAATAGTAGAATCCCGAGCATGGCTGTACCCAAATGATTTGTTTGCAGACTGGGAGATAATGTTGATCGGTTTGATGTGCATAAGAGAGAAAGAACGAGAGCTAACGTTGATTCCCATCCGTCTTTCGTGAGCGCGTATTTGCGTGTCGCGATCCCTGAATTCTCAACGAGTATATCCAATCTGCCTCCACCTTCGGATTCAAATTTATTCACGAAAGCGCTAATGGATGAAAAGTCTGCCAAGTCGACTTCCCAAACTTCACCACCTTCATATTTCGTTGTCGCTCTGATAGCTGGTAGGGGTTGCGCAGTACGTCAGAAATCAGCACTAAACCATGATAATGGCATAGCCGTCACTGGAACGACATACATTTCAGAGCTGCCTCGCCTTTCGCAACATTCCGACATGCAAGAATGAGCCGCCCAGGATTCATACTTGCGAAGTGCCTGGACGCCTCAAGACCCAGTCCAGTGTTGCTGCCCACCACAATCACCGTTTTGCCGGTGAGGTCAGATTTGAATGCATCGACAGCCGGGAGTGCGCTGTATTGGTCGCGTAGAACGCTGAATATTGATATTTTGCCCATGGACTTGACGGAATAGTGAGAGGATTTGCAGCGGGAGGAATGGGTTCAAGTTGTATTATCGTTGAGCGGTATTTATGCACCCCATAAAAGTGTGCGGAGCTGAAGCCGGAGCTTGCGAAAGACTTCGGCAACTTGACCGGTCACGCTTTGTCACATTTTTCACGGCCACGTGTGCAGTAATGTCTAGACAGCGTCGATCATGCCCTGATAGACCCTAAGCAAAGCACCTTTCGAAGTCACCATTTCCGTCATTCCTCGCATATCCCTGACTCTGAACGAACGCGTCCAATGAGCACATTCCATCATCGCCCGCCCCACAGAACGCCAAATCCTGCAACGCATCATCTACAAGCACCCTAACAAATTCCCTCCCCTTCCCTCCGCAGTCCAGCCTTTCCGTAACCATCGTCGCGGAGAATGGTACGAGTTGTGATGCGAGCCAGCTCCGTTTTGAATCCGGATGTGCAGGGTCTAAGGGAGTGGAGGGTTGAAAGAGACCCATGGCTGCGTAGATCGCGATCATTTGGTTGTCGTGCGAGAAGTCGGCGTATACTGTGCGGTTGAGAGGGAATGTCGAGGGGTCGGCGTCGAGGGTGCTGTTGGTCTGCGTATGGTCGACGACGGGTCTGCCGGTCAAACGAGCGAGTAGCTCGTTGATGTACCCGACACCTTGAACAGGTCCGAGTTCTTGCCCATATCTGACAAAAATTACAGCATTGCGTACAAAATGACCGCCATGACCTACCCAGTGCCATAATATTTCCCAAGGTCACCAAAGTACTCGAATCCGTCAAACTCCTCTTGGGTAAACAAGCTGCAGAACGCGCTCGGTTTCTCCTTCGCAACTGTCTCGAACGGACACAAGGAAATCAAGTTGGTGATGTCGGTTACCGTCAGGTTCGCGCCTGGGGCGGCTGCGTTGAGGCGCGCAACTGCTGGTGCGGCGTAGATCACCTGCCATGTGTTGGTTTGCGCGGTCGAGCTGCCTGCGTTGGGGCACATGTTATCGTCCAATGTGTCATTCAACTGTCGACGTATCACTGGTTTAGTATGCAGGACTGAGGAGTCCCTCATCATAAACTCACAGCTTCGTTGAGGATGACTGAAAGGAAAGGTTGGGATTTTTGATTGCTCGCAAATGCAACTCCTAGTCAAATATTAGTTTCCAATATGTAAGTTATTGTCTGCGATCGGACTGACCAGCCGTCCAGTTATTAGCTGAGTCGACGACACGCTGGCTGCTGGAAGCTCTAACGAACGGCAACGCATTCTGCACCAACTTCTCATATCTCACGAAGACCAATTGGCCAGCATCGAAGGATCTGGGAAGAATTACGTCAACGGAAGGTTGACCCGAACGAGTGGGTTAGGAAGTCGTACTGGGCAGCTCCGAATGGCACAAGGTCGTCGTGGCCAAGATCATATGTGAAGTTCTTGAGGAAGTTCAGCGATGGGTCGGTGTATTTCGGGACAGCCTGTAATTTGGCGAGGGATGCTTCTATCTGGGCTCCAGCAGAAGCCGTGGGGAATCGTGCTCCATGTCTTTCGATCTGACCATGGCCATGAAACGAAATGCTGGCGAGATATAAAGAGACAACCTACGATGTTGACCTGCGATAGTGATTTACAATGAAAACAGTATGTAATCAAAGTCGAGTGAATCCTTACTTGAGTTATTTTACAATGCTTTGCTGGCGGTGTATAAGGGTTGGGTGCAAAGAACGGAGAGTATTGGGCCCAAGAGTGCTGCAAGCGTGACGATACACCAAGTGATGGCGTAGTAGGATGAACGACGGGATTTTTCGCGCCAGTAAGCGAGGACAGAGCAACAAAGACAAGGAGCAGTAAAGTAGCCATCGTCAGTCGACGCCTAAGGAGAACACGAAAAGTCTGCGACGTGGACAGTGCATCGTATTTATGCTGTCGCTCAAACATATTTCCGGTTGAAATTGCAGGGTACAGCACATGCTGCGTTGGTGCACGTTCGTGGAAGTGAAGCGAGTGGAAGCCAAAATTGGCCTACTTTGAATGATCGGATAAGTTTTTTGAAATTACAGAGGAAGAGGTAAGAAATTACAGTCACTTCTTCTGCACCTGACCTACGCAGGCAACGCACTCAGGCTCCAGCATAGCAAGGGATGAGAGCAAGGCGTGAACGCCACACGGCAGCCGAATCAGGCAAGTCAAGCCTGCCCTGAGTCTCACGTGATGGAGACCGCGCGTTTCTGATCGTTTGTCCCTGTTTGTCGCATTTTTGTGGTCATTGTGGACGACGACGAGGACGACGGCCGCAACGAGGCCGCTGCCATGCTCAACGATGCTCCAACATTGCAGCTGTCGGATATCATAGTCGCTGTCTCGCCCTCACCGGACCCTCAGCCTGGTCATGTCTCTGAACCGTCAAGAAACTCGACTCCGGAACCGTTGCAAGCAGAGGAGATAGAGACTATGCGGAGACGGGTGTTGGAATTGCGGGAGGTGACAGGAGTTGTTAAAGAGCGGCAGAATACCCGGGAGGATGAGCTGGCGGATATGGTAATGCGATTGACAAGCACACCGCAGCCTTCATCTGCCCAATTGGTCGCGCAAGCGGATACTATTACGAGGCTGATACGGCAGCAACAGTACCTATTAGATCGCGCTCAAGAGGAAAGGGAGATGCATGAGGCGGAACGGTATGGTTGGGCAAGAACCTCTGAGGCTCTCATTGGGCTTGTCAACAGAACTGGACCAAATGTTTATAGGGAACACGTGAGTCGTCATTTTGTTCTTGTCATTATTGCCGTTTAACGGAACTTAGGATTACGGAAAATTACTTTCCTCCACCGAGTCAGATAATTATTCATTGCGCCAAAAGGTCTGTCCAAATCGAATTCTATAAATACATATGCGCTCAATCGGCTTCAGCTCTCCGAGGCGCAAAACCGAGTCACCATACTCACTGCTGAACTCGCTCAGCTACGTCCACTACTCCTTATGCAACCTTTTGCACTCGCCCACTCGCACTCTACCTTGGACGTGGCAAAGCCGAGGAAGAAGAAGCCGCAAATAATCGAGTCAGAGCCCGCCGAAATCCCCGAACAACCTGCACCATCCGAAGGTGATCCTACCACCCCTAAGGACCAACAAAAACCTAAGTTGGGCCAATACTACCGCAAGCGTGAAGAACATATGCTGCTTTCCCCGTCACCTTTTAAAAAGATGCAGCGCCACCCAGTCACGCCGAAATCCAAAACCGGCAACTCTGGACCGCCTTCGACAACTTTTGCGGACGCTCGTTCTGAGCATCTCCTTTTGGCGGCGAGGAAAATTGGGAAAGAAAGGGCGAGTCTGCTCGGTGCCATGGTGTATCAGCAAAATAAACCAAAGGAGGAGGACATGGGTGTGACACTGACAAGCATGACGCCTTCATCCCAGGGTCCATCTACCGCTTCACCATCAACGCCAAAAACTCCTCGAAAACTCGCAGACACGAATCCACTGCCAAACTTCCATTCCCCCTTTGCCCCCTCAGCGTCGGCGCCGGGTTCGTCAACATCCGTAATGCGTTTGCAGCAGCAGCAAGGGATATTTCAACCACCGCACTCATATTCATTCGTTCCCGGCCGTGGATATCCCGTGTACAGTCCGTCGCAATACACGTTTTCGGCCACTCCATCAAGTCCGAACGCGAATGCGTCTCCGAAGGGTCGCTCCCGTCCCGCTGTCCAAGTACCGTCCGCCGATGGTGGCGCCTATACTTTTAATTCCAAGGCGGGTTCATCGTCGAAAACGCAAACACCATCAACACGTTATATCTCCAATCCAACATCATCACCGCCGAGTAGGATTGGTCCTCCCACACGGATGGACTCTCTTCTCTCCGCAGCGCGCTCTGTGCTTTCACCAGCCTCTACCTTCTCACACACTTCACCAAGTAAAGGCAAAGGAAAGCAAGCTCGACTACCAATAGAGCACCCCGAGAGCCCTACACCGAAACGCCGACGTGTCGCGCCTTCGGCTCCCTCTGCTCAAAATGTAGAAGCTGTAAAGAGCCCGACTGGTTTGAACCGGACGATGTCGGCGCTAGATGTGCTGGCGGATCAGGCTATGGTGTTTAGTGCCGGCCCGTCGAGTAAGGAGAACGAGAAGAGTCCGAAGACGAGGAGGAAGGGCAGGAGGTTGAGTGCGTTGGCTGGTGGTGCGGGTGGAGATGGTGAAGGTGGCTCAAATGTTGAGAACGAAGGGACGGATCCCAAGCCAAGTCTTCAACACGACGCTGAGGGAAAGGATCGACCACATAACCCCGGCCACGACCCATACCATGCTCCGCTCGCACCTCCCATAACACTCTCCGGAAGTTCGGAGGACGCCGAGTTCAGTAGACGTCAATCCGATTCTACACCGGGAACATCGCAAGAAGGACCTTCGTTCCTCCTGCGATCTGCATATCCAGAGGTATCTCAACATGAGCCCGACGGGGTGGCTGAGACACGACATTCCCCACCAGTGGAAGCAACGGGGACGAAGCCTGTGGCACAGATTCGCACGCGTAGCCTCGCACCAGTCGATTCTTCATCAAGCCCTGCAGGTGGGGAGGCGTCTTCAGTTCGTCAACACACCGCTCCTCCGCATGCGTCGCGTGACTCGCGGAACGGCGACGTCGTCGAAGGCACGCCCATGCGTCCCAAGCAGGAAGACGACGTGTTCAGCGAAGTACGTTTTTCTTCATTTAATTTCATTCGGTGATGCAGTTGTTCAGTCCTGCTAAATATGTTGATTTATTTAGACAGCTACCGATCAAAGTCGGATGTCTACGCCTTCGAAAGGGTCTGATCAAGTCAGACAGCGATGGCTGCGGAAACTCGGTATGTCAACCAGCATCGTATCCTCACTTCTGTTCATCCTGATGTTCCCCCAGGTATGCCTGACACCGGGCATCCCTCCTGACCTCCTCGCCGTCACTCTTCATCTCATTTAGTACAAGGATTACAATATTGATTATTCTCCCGCGGTTCGCGATAACAAACCATTACTACTTACTTATCCATTTACTTCACTGTCTTAAACATGGTCACTATTTGTATTGTATTGAAAATCTTATTTCCTCACGTCCGGCCAAGGGCGGATAGTGTTCGGAAATTTTTGTCTGGAAACACTTCAAGGTATTTTCCTGCGTTTCTCTCCCATACTCTACAAGGCTAATCCCCACCATACGCAGCAAGAAATATTTCGTCATTGATTCATTGCACCTTCAACGCGACGATGGTAAATGAAGATCTAGCAAAACAGCCAACGATGCGTCACCAGATCCGCAGAAAGGAAGCCAAACTCAAACTCCGAACGAATTCGGATTTTCGGCGCTTAGCAATCCAAATGTGCACCGAAGTCGATACCTGCATGGATCCACAACGTTGGCAATTTCATGCCATTCTCTGGCCAAAAATAGAAGAGAAACCCGACGCACCCTAGACGTGATGACTTCCGAACATCAAGGAATGTCTCTCGCCATCGCAAGTGCCGTCGTGGTACTATGGGTCCGCTGTGGTCCCATATATTGCATTACACTGAATGACACCGCCTCCTTTGGGGATCAAGCAACCTCTAAGTAACATCCCGTTGGTACCCCAGTTTATTGTCCAATCTTGTGTTCGTTGTCATCTTTGCTGTACAACAGGAGACGTCATCATCGTCCTTCCCTGGCCATGGCCATTGTCCACATAAAGCAGCTGAAAATTGACGCCTCACCGCTCCTACAAATACCAACCCTGTTGTTTGAATTTCGGTCTCAGGCGGAGTCGCTTACAACGCCAAATGCAAGGGAATTGGACGGACCATGTTATCCACATCTGGACATATCCTTTCCGGGCAAATTGCGCCGCCCTCAATGCGTGTCCTTTGTTTGTCGTAACCACCTCTTTCCTGTACTGCAGGTCTGCTTTCAGCATAAAGACATCCTGGGCCGTCGAGTTGCATGAACGTTTATTTCCCCCCTTTATCCGCGACGTGTTTCTCTGTCAATCCCAGCCACGAAAGGTTGGAAATCTAAGCGGTCCTCGATTATGTCCTTGGATTCGCTACCCCTGGAGCTGGTCACGCTGATATGTCTTTCATTGGACCGGAAGTCTTTGTTTACTGCGCGATTTGTGAGTGGCCGCTGAGTCCCAACGTCGCCTCCCACTCTGACCTTCACGCAATAGATAAATCGCATGTTTTATCGCCTTTTTTCCCATCATAAAATCCTAGAATACCATTTAGAGCTTTATCGAGCAGGAATGGATGATGGACCACCTAACCGGACTCTTTCGGTCGCAAGCCGACTCGACAGGCTGAAGAAATATCAAGCGGGATGGTCGAAACTCGCCCTAACTAGTCCTAAAGATGTGCCTACCTTCGGCGATATCCTCAATGTGACTGGAAGCTTACTCAGTCAAGGGACAACATATGGCCCTGAGGAGGTACGAGACTGTCGATCAAGTGTGCAGTTTTGGAAGCTTTCAAACTCCCTCGGGGATCCGCACGATTTTGAAGTTCTAATGGAACACACAATTGCTTCCTATGCCGTCGATCCTTCCCAAGACCTGCTCGTCGTGACAGAAAATTTCACATCTCCGTCAGTATCTGTGTTCTGTATCGCATTTCTTGGAACTCACAGAACATTGCGGTGTTGATGCAGAGTCATTGGGCCAGGTTGTATGAATGTGAAAATATATCTTTACAAACTTTCGGAAGCAACAGGCACCAGACATCCGAGAGCAAAAGTACTCACCCTCGAACAAAGTGTCTATAGAAACTCATGTGGCGGTGAGATTTCCATATGCAAGAATTTCGTTGGAGCAATGTTCAAACCAAGCACTATGATGGCGATAACGGCGGTGGCGACGAATGTGATGACGAAGTCACAAGCAGTGATTTGGAATTGGCAGACCGGTCAGTGCATTTTTGTGAGTATTAATAATACATATGATCAACGTTCAAAGCTCTAATTGTTATCTAGAACGTGACTGACGTCGCCTCATCATTCACTTTTCTTTCTGATCAACACATTCTATTGACGGTCCTTTCCAATAACCAGGAACAAGTTCAAACAGCCGCACTGACTCTGGTTGATTTCCATCTACCTTCCACGCAATCTTCATGTCATGTAGTGGCTAGTCTGATGTTCCCTGATTTTCGCAGCGGGAAAAAGATCACTGGAGTGGAAATCGATACCAGCCCCGTTCAGGCACACGTTCCCGCTGAGCATCACCTCTCACCCGCCGTTCCATTCCAACTATCCTGGGATAATCGCCTCTTCGTGCTCTCGTTTGGACGGGAACTTGACGTGAGCCGAGACCGCTTCGGACCAAGTTTTTTTTTTTTT
>ML170156.1:2621267-2828446 GCA_004355085.1 Rickenella mellea
GAATCCTTGTTTGTTATCCGCTGGGGCGTTGCCCTATGTTAGATAATACATGCTTTAAAAGTGCGATCGGAACGTCTCCATGGTACGTAGGTGGTCAAGAAAAAACAATGCCCGGACCAAGTTTGTTCATCCCATTGTCAACGTTCTTGCCCTACCTACACAACACTCCTCAGAACACGAACATGTCGTTGCCGGACTGTTATATCGGCGGCAGCGTACCTTGGATGAATTGGGGGCCGAGGGGTTCACGAATGCTTATTCTGGACGACGAAATAGACACCGATTGTGTATACGGGAGTCGATTTGGTCAAATCGTGTATAAGCAAGACGCCCACGAAGCCTTGCCTCACGTGGAGGTCTTAGACTTCAATATGTCAGCTCCTCGCTCGGGGTTGTTATGCTCTCACGATTCCGCCATGGATGTGGACACAGTTTTGGCGACCGAGGTTGTGATCGAACCTACAACAATCTCAGTGGAAGAGTTGGGGTTGTTCACATCGGATGTGGTCACATACCTTCCATACCGGCGAAATATAACTAACCACCAACTCAACATCGAGCGACTCATGCTGGGCGAAGAGCATATCGTAGCGATAAACGTAAGCCCAGTTAACTGGCTATTCATTTGCAATGAATCCTTACGCCTCGCTTCAGGGATATGGCTCTTTAGTATATTATGCTTTGATTCCCAGTACTTGAATGCTGCCATCATCATCAGTCGCGAGATCCTACATCTTCTTTATGGTCACCTTGAACACCACACCTGGAATTTTTGCATGACTTCCCGACTTGCCTTAATATTGTAATTTGGACTATGTTACCGGACAATTGATTTTCTCTCAGACATGTAGCTGTAGTAAACATCATTAGAATCGGGCCATTTTTCATTCTATGTACCGGATGGCATTTTCCTTCGCATGTTTCCGGTTTCAAACCATTGCCTTCCTTCTTGAAGTGTTCCCACTTGCCATAGGCTAACCCAAATTAGGCATTGCCTCTTGCTCTCATCGTTGACGCCTATCGTACTTGCCATCATTTTCGCCGTCACCGCTGGAAGCTTGACGCGGCGATACGTCATGGGGGTTCTTCCCTTCAAATGTGGTGGAAGTCAACCTTTGACGTTGTACGTCTGTTTCCTTTGGATTTTACTTCGTCTTGCCCTTTCAAACCAATCAATACTAGACGACTTCGCTTCGCTTCAGCTCGGTTTAAATCAGATTGCTTAAGGTATTTGCGTTACTTCAGAGCGCTCACATTCAGAGATCACGACGGAAAATTCAAGGGAGACATCTTGGGAACATGTGGATTGATAATGATAGGTTGAACGCCACAAATGTTCCAAATTGGGGTGAACTCGCAGAATCTTTCAGAAGAATGCGAGAATATTGCACTGAATCTGGAACAAAATTGTGATTTTCAATTCATTCTTGCGAAGTTGTTTGTCTGATTGATCGACAGGATCCCCGAGCATTCCTCAGCGTATGCGTCCTTCCAACATTGGAATTCCATCTCACTCGATCATCTGACATGGTCGAGCGTATACCCCCGGCTCAGAGCCCACAAATCTGCTCGCGATCAGCTGCTTCTCAAACTGCAGCAGTCGGATGCCGTCATCTCCTTCCTGCAAATGAGTTGTAACATCCTGATCCTTCGACGTGGCATCCATGACTTACCCAATGAAGTTTTGGCCAAGATTTTCGAGGAAGGATATTCACCCGATTGGGAAGGCAGTAAATTCGTTGATACTGTATTCCATGTCTGCGGTCGGTTTCGACAGATCGCGCTTCGGATGCCGCATCTTTGGTCAACCTTGAGGAGCTATCAAACAGTTGAAGGATTATCCCATTTCGTACATCGGTCGAAACAGTGCAGTCTGACCATTAACGTGAAGAATAGGGACGTGATTCTGCAAAGTTTCTTACCATTCATAATCGCGCATGTGGAGCGATGGGTCAGATTTAGATGTGAATATCCTCTCTCAGCTGCCGACAACGAATGTATCCTATCAATTTTAGGACGCCAATTATATCTCCCAAACTTAACAAGTTTATCCAACCTTTCCTCGAGTCCGTTTCAGTCTAATTGGATAATGCCACGATTGTTGCACTACCTCGGCCAGGCGCAGCCAAATTTTCTTCCTGTCACATCTCTCGTTTCTTGCGCTCTTCACCTTCGCGAGCAGATGCATAGCTCAAACCCCGACTACGGATTGGAGGACGTCTTGGCCTTTTTGGACGATAACAAATGTCCGAAACATCTGACCTTGACGTTAAAGACAATAATTCCCGGGTACTCTTGGGGAGGCCGCTCCAACGGAAAACACGCGTATCTTCCACACCTGACCCAACTTTCCATACATTGGGATGGAGGATGTTACATTAACGATGATTTTGGGAGATTCATACGAAACCTCCACCTTCCCGATCTACGAGAATTGTCACTGGAATTTTCAGCCATTGATCCAGACGGACTCTTCGATTTCATAGCTGACCCGACTGAAGACATCGCAGAGGTCATGTTTCCTGTAACCAACCATTTTCCGGCACTTCACACCTTGAAATTTGTCGCCGATCCTTATTTCCTCTTTTCTCCAAGTAGTGTCACATCAACGGCAAACGACCCCGAGGATTTGTTAGAAGTTGTGTTGAAGAGGAACCCTACCCTGAAGGATTTATATGTCGAAGCTTCGGGACTCTGTTGTCCCAGTTATAGGTGGAATGATTTCGAGCTTCCCCGTCTACGCACTATTCACTTCAAATATTGCGACCGCATTAGGCGTCAGCTCGTTGATTGGATCTTGGATCGATCAAATGAACTGGAGACGTTGAAAGTTGAAGGATGTCGTGGGTTGTCTGAATCGTACCTCCGCGGTCTAAAGGATCGAATGGAAGATAGGCTGGACTACACAAGTTCATTTTACCAGTGTACGTGATTGGTCAACCTCTTTATTCACGTCCACTATCTCATCACCACCTCAGAAAACTTTACGACTGTAAGTCTGCTCTGTCCCGATATTGTAGTATGGAATAATTATTTCTGAATACTTGCTTCGAGTCAGTCTTCACGAATACAGATCGGCTTCAGTTGAGAACGGGCTTACTGAGTCTTTGAAGGTTGCAGTTTGAAATATGATTGCAACGCTTCAGTTTTCGACCATCCCAAAGCGATTAGTACACCCCAGAGTGGATTTACCGCAATCATGGCAGTCGGTGGCAATTGTTGACTTAGGCGCAGGACCTTTCCCACCTCGGCTGGCGCAGGAATGCCTCCATGTGACGTGGGCGCTGCTCATTGCGATGCTGCACAAGATGCTGCATATCGTCTTTCCGATCGTCTTCATCCCAACCTGGTGTAGGTACTCTCGATGCACTCATCGATC
Organism: Rickenella mellea; assembly: GCA_004355085.1. Taxonomy (NCBI): domain Eukaryota; kingdom Fungi; phylum Basidiomycota; class Agaricomycetes; order Hymenochaetales; family Rickenellaceae; genus Rickenella; species Rickenella mellea. The sequence goes on from ML170156.1 coordinate 2,624,647, forward strand.
GACAAGCTGAGCATGCCTGATGTCATTAATAGATTTGAGTCGGAAACCCACAGGGCGACCTTTCATCGGAACCAACCTCCCTAGATGCTAATTCAGAACCGGCCCGTTCTTTCGAGCATTTGATTTGACGTGACGTGACAGTAAGGAGGTGAACATAGAGGTCGTCAACACACGACACGGATGGCAAAATTGGCCAATGACAGAAAAGACCGATAACGGCGTGAACAGCAGCCGAAGCGACACCAGACATGCTAGGAAGGTCTACACGCCGTCCATGATAAGTACCCAGAACCGTCTGAACCCTTGACAACTTGAATGGACGAAATCCTGCATAGGAATCAGTCGTGCCTAATAGTAGCTTCCCAGGTCAAGCCGTTCGAGGTGTCGTCGATACTAGTACTTCGATACTAGGAGACGTAGGCTTCCTTTTCAGCAGTCCTGATGGTTTGACAATCTTCTGTGTTAGTATAATTGTCGCTGCTTTTGTCGTAACTTTAATGGTTCGTTCTGTGGCGAAGTTCATTCAGTCTGAAAGAGCATTCTATTGATTATTCACCGATTTATCACGATAGCCAAAAAATACTGTTGTGTTGCCATGTGGTCATGCAAGAAACGCGTCGTCCCTGAAATTTCCAAATTTGGCTGTCAACTTCTTCCTCTCGTGATTGACGCCAATCGCACAGCCATTTTTGCCTCAGCCGCTGAAAACTTGTTGCGGGTGATACGTCATGGCATTTTATCTTTTCAAATTGATCGTTTGGTGGGGAAGAGTTGTGATAAGGTGCGGCGGTTGGGTTTCTTTCTCCTTCGTGACTGAACTTCACTGAAGTCAACTGATCAGTTCTAGACCGTTCCGCTTCTGAGTGGATCAAATCAGACTGCACAATTTCGTTGAAGCTCTGCAGTCTCAGAGTGTTTTGAACCAGTTATCACGACGGAAATTCAACGAGACAACTGGGAGACATGTGGATTGATAGTGATAGGCTCAGCGCAACAAATGTCCCAGGTTGGGACAATCTCGCAGAATCTTTCAGGAAAATGCGCGAGCGTTGCATTGAAGTGGATCCAAAGTTGTGAGTTTCACGCTGGCATGCGATGTTGCCTGTGTCATTCATCCATCGATGTTGCTACAATGATAGAGCTCCCGAGCATTCCTCACCGTTCGCATCTTCCCATCCTTGGCATTCCATCTCACTCGATCATCTGACATGGTCGAGCGTCTACCCTTCACTCAGAGCCCACAAAGCTGCTCGTGATCAGCTGCTTCTCAGGCTACACCAGTCGGATGTCATCATCTCCTTTCTCCAAACCAGCTGTAACATCCTGGCCCTTCGACGTGGCGTCCATGCCTTGCCAAACGAGGCATTGGCCAAGATTTTTGAGGCGGGTTATACGGCAGATTGGGAAGGCAGCAGATTTGCGGTTACTGTATCTCATGTTTGCAGTCGATTCCGACAGATCGCGCTTCGAATGCCGCATCTCTGGTCGACCCTGACGAGCTATCAAACCATCGAGGGACTAGCTCATTTCGTAGATCGGTCGAAACACCACAGTTTGATCATCGATATGAAGGACAGGGAGGTCTCACCCCAGAACTTCCTACCATTCATAATCCCATATGTGGAGCGCTGGGTAGGATTTCGATGTGAAGATCCCCTTTCACCTGCCGACATACCAAGTATCTTATCAATTTTGGGACGCCAAATTTATCTCCCAAACTTGACGACGTTGTCCAACCTCTCTTCCTCTTCGTTCCAATCTAACTGGATAATGCCACGACTATTGCACTTCGTCGGCCAAGCGCAACCAAATTTTCTTGCAGTCACATCTCTCGTCTCTTGCACTCTTCATCTTCGCGAGCGGACGCACAGTCCTAATCCTGACTACGGATTGGAGGACCTCCTGATCTTCTTGGACAATAACAAACGTCTACAACGTCTTACATTGGTATTAAAAACAATTATTCCCGGATATTCTAGTCGCAGCCCTTCCGACGCAAACCTCGCATATCTCCCAAATCTGACCGAACTTCACATATATTGGGATGGAGGATGTTACATTAACGATGATTTTGGGAAGTTCATACGAAACCTACATCTTCCCAAGCTGCAAGAACTATCACTTCAATTCTCAGCCATTGATCCGGATGGACTCTTTGATTTCATAGCTGACCCAACTGAAGACATCGCGTCGGTTATGTTTCCAGCGACCAACCATTTTCCGGCACTTCGAACATTGGAGTTTGTCGCCGATCCTTATTTCCTCTTTTCACCGAGTAGTGTAACGTCATTGGAAAACGAACCTCAGGATTTCTTAGAAGTGGCGTTGAAGAGGACGCCCACTCTCCAGCATTTGTACATCGAAGCTTCCGGGCTCTGTTGTCCAAGTTATAGATGGAAGGATTTCGAGCTTCCTCGTCTGCGCACTATCCACTTCAAAAATTGCGATCGCATTAGACGTCAGCTCGTCGACTGGATCCTGGACCGACTACATGGACTGGAGACGTTCAAAATCGACGGATGTCGTGGGTTGTCTGAAAGATATCTCCGTAGCCTGAAGGATAGACTGGGAGGTAGACTGGAGTACGTAAATTCGTTTTGAAATTGTAAGTGATGGGTCAGCCGCTTCATTCACCTACACTATCTCACCGGCAGAAAATTTTGCGTAAAGGTGCGCATTGTCCGAAGGACGTGTGATATAAATATACCTTTTCTTGCTTCGATCGGTCTCCATGTGTGCAGATCAGTTCCACCTCAGAACGCATGCTGGGTCTTTTAGATATGCAGTTGTGCAATAAGTTTGCAGTTATCCATTTTCTCAGAACATATTTACGGCAATTGGTGCAGATCCAACGTAAGGCATGGCAGTGGGTTTAGGCGCCGAAACACACTTCACGTTTCACCAACACAATCAACAGTCTCTCGCCCTGACATCTCCGTCGCAGCATTCATTCTTCTAAATGACACAACAGGTTCATCTGGTATGTGGTACAACCCTCCATGTATTGTTTCCGCCCATGGAACAATCTTCACATAACTTTCAGAATGTAATACAGCGAAGCGCTCAACGAGAACAACGTTTCCGACTGCGAAACTCTGTCCGAGGCGTTCCATAAAGTCCAGGATGTTTTCGCTACACCGTTGCCACCGTGGTGGGTAATACCCATGATCTGTGTGCACCTCGCCTCAATTTTGGACCTCCATAGCTTTTGCGCGCATGATTTAGGTACAGTACTATACCGGTGCCGAATATGTCTGAGCCGACTTGGTCGAATACGTACCCAGCGTTACGTGCTCAGAAGGCCATTCGAGCCTGTTTACTTCAAGAAACAAAGAGGGCCGAATTGGCGATTTCCTTTCTTCAAATGTCGTGTAACAAGCTGGCTCCTAGGCGTGGCCTTCGACTTCTTCCAGACGAAATCTTGGCCATGATTTTCGAGATGGGACATACCCAAGACAGTGAAGGCAACAGATTTGTGATAACAATCTCTCATGTTAACCGACGATTTCGGCATATTTCCCTACGTATGCCAGAACTGTGGTCCACACTTACAAATTATCAATGTATCTCCGAGTTGAAGGAGTTCTTAACGCGATCAAGAAACACCGGACTGGTCGTCAGCTTGGCGGAAGGTCAGAAAGCACCGGTTATCCATCCTGACATTTTCATTCGTGTTGTCGCCCAACATTGTCACCGATCGGTTGAATTTGCGCATGGGTTCGATCCGGACATAGCTGAAGGCTCCGAGCTATCGGATTACATCTTAGATTTGCCTCGACTCAACAAACTAACTGACTATTCTGCCTATTTGCTATTAACACTCTCACAATGGTCTATGCCTACACTCACCAAATACATTGGTGAATTGAGCAGTAATGTCTTTGCAACGACGTTGGCGACGTGTGTGCTCAACCTATGGGAGACCAATGTTGGCTTAAATGACCTTCTCGCCTTCCTGGCAAACAATCCGGGTCTTTCTGATGTTAGACTGATCTTTCACCAATATATCCCATATTCGAGTGACGTTGATCACCGACCTACACTTCCTCACCTGGATCGAATTTATTTCCATTTCTCCGGTGGATGCTACATCGATGACGACTTCGAACGCTTTATGAATAACCTCAACCTCCCCAATGTGACCCATCTACACCTTCAATTAGCCAACGTTCCGTCGGGGGGTTTCCAGGTCTGCAGTCAAATTTTCAGGTGAATGGCCACGGCATCAGTTGTGTTTCATATTAACTCACCCATGTCCGCAGATGTGACTGAACTTGATTTGAGCGGAAACTCTGGAGAAGAAGTGCGTTCTTGTGATCCGGTTTGCAATGCAGAACGATTGCAGAAACAAAGACGAGGGTAGGCTTTTGTATCCTTTGGCAAGTTCTAACCAGAATTCTGAAGAATGACCGGGCGAGAATTGTATAATTTGGATTCAAAGGAGATGCATCTGGAGTACCCGGGATTACAGAGGACCCACGAAATACTCGGAGAGGAATGAGAGAAAGCCACTGGATGACCACGTGTCCGTGCCTTCACAACCGGAGCAAAAGAATATCTGCGTATAAGCATTGCGTATAAGGCTCATTAAACGCAAGCTGAAACGAAGTATTCATCGCCTGCAATTGAATAATAATTTATCGTCCTCCGCTGGATTGAACGAATCTCTTCACTGAATGCAAAACGCGATGCTCCCAAACTGGAGCAGATCATTATTATTTCCCTTCCCATTTTCCAGTCTTCATATTCCGCCGACACAAGATAGAAGAGAAATTTACACGATTAACAAACAATTCTTTGGTGCGGAGAGCAGTGCATCTCGATGCATACAGTGCGACAAGAAACATTGAAGTGAAGGTGTTGTGTTCTGCATCAATGGAACGGCAGAAAAGGTACGATGACTGTGGAATTTATAAGGAGACGCAGCAAAGGCGATGAAAAATGTGCTCACAGAAACTCAGAGTTCATAGAATAGCTTGCTTCCCATCCGTGCCTTCAGAGCCATCAGGCATCGCAATGAAACACGTCTGCATCGTATGATATCCAATCTTTTGAATGCCGGATCCTCCATCAATGTCTCTGCTATACTGGTAATGGTCTCTTCGTCCATGTAGTCGAGATGGTTGATTCGAAGAGTCTCCCACGAATGACCCGGATCCGGAGGAGAAACGTAGGTGCAAAGACCTTCGAGAGACACATGCTTCAACGACGGCACTGCGTTCTGCACCATATCAAGCTCGCATTCGTTAAGGATAGAGTCGTACTGTTTAAGGGCAAAGTTTCGGAGAGATGGATATGGATTGGAGCCTTCAAACAGGAATCCAACCCAGATACCGCTATCAATCTCGCACCCTCGAAATTCGACTTTGAGGTTTAGCAGTCCTGGAAGTATAATTTTACCGAGCAGCGGTGTCAACACCAGTTCCGGATCGCAGCATTCAAAAATGTATGTTAGCGTCCTCAAATTTGGCACGGTTAAACGAAAACTTTCCATCCCAGAGAGAGTATCGAATCCGCTGACCGCAATGAAGTGCAATGAAAGTGATTCCAAGGATGGCATGCCGCCGACACCACGAAGAACCTGCCACATATCCCACTTGTCCTCCTCATATAAGTTGTCAAGGATAATATCAAATGATGATAAACTCGTCCAGCTTGTCGTACCATTGATATTGGCGTTATGGATGGTGAAGTAGCGCACGGAAGGGAGGGTCCAGATGCTTGCAATACTCCCAGCTACTTCGCTCTCCGTTGCATCGTAATAAGAACAACGCAATGAAAGGGTAGAAAGGCGTGGAAGATTTAAGTTTGAAAATGTCTGACAGGTGGACAGGCCGATTTGAGGTGTGGTAAAGTGAAACATGAAAGTCTCCCATCGCCTACACTCCGATACTGCAACCCTCATAAACTCCAAACCATCATTAACGGGGTACCATAAATCGGTAAGGTGGATATGGATACCAGCATCCTTTGACCTAGAAATGAGGAGCCGTAGTAGTTTTCGTGACATATAGTTATGTAGTCGGGTCCATATCCGGGGGCTCTCTAAGGCAACACGTCTGAAACGCCGAGAAATGCTGGAAACGTGAGTGGAAAAGCTTGTGCACTCTCTAATGTCTTCCTCCTCGTAACCGACTTCAAAAACGTGCCGCAGGACGTCATCTGGCAAGGACTTGATTCCTTTCTTTAGGAAATATGGTGTGCATTTATTCTCAATGACATCAATCTTGCTGTCATAAATTTTCAGCAAAATCTGAAAGAGATCTCGAGATGCTCTCAATCTTCGCAATGATTTGGAAAGCAAAGGCATTTGGATGTTTTGTTCGCGAACTTCAAACTCGCTTTCGGCCGTGTGAGTGGAATGGAACACGTAAGAGCGGTCACAATACGCACGAGGGGCCGTGTATGAAATCCTCAGTTACAGCGCCATTTTGCCGCTTCATGTGTGACAGAACGTCTATCACATCAGTTATAGTATTCGCATCGACCATCGCTTCCATGTTCTGTCAAAGGGTTCAGAGGTCTTTCAGAGGTCTACAGTCAAATTTTAGGGTTAGTGGCCACGGCTTCGAACGCGTTTCAAATTCATATCAACTCACGTATAGCCCGTGCCAGTGCCTGCAATGCCACTGCAGAACGATTGCAGGAACAAAGACGACGGTACGCTTTTTGATACTTCCGCAAGGGAAATTGTTAAGAATGACTGGGCGAGGATCGTATAATTTGGGTCTCGGAAACGAGATGCAGCTTGGCCCGAGATTACAGAGGAACCACCGCAGAGTTGGAGGATGAGAGAAAGCCACTGGATGACCACGTGACCGTGACCACCGACGCATCGGCGCAAAGAAGCGCCATTCCCCGACTCAGAGAGAGCACACATAAGAATTACGCATTAAGATATAACATATGCGGATACGGAGAGAAGTAAGTGGTTAGGAATGGGGTTTTATGTTATACAATTTTTGGTCATGGGAGAACACCAATTTCGACGGAGAGAAGAGCGGGAAAAGAAAAAGAAAAACGGGAGAGGACTCAGCGGGGGGATTTTCTCGTTGTGTGGTTTTTTGGGGACGGAGAGAGGGATGTTTTCGAAAGAGATGATGAGGTACTTGAGCAAAGCTAACTTAGGTTTGAAATGTATAACGAAGTACAATCGAATTTGTTTCAGTGTGCTTTCGCGTCCATACAGCGGTCGCGAAGCAGAGATGAGAGTATCCGAGCAAGGACGGTCTGACTGAGAGACAGTCACTCGGTGACCACGTGGCTTCAATTTACCATCGCAATCAGCAAACAAATATTGAACTGAATATGATGATTTTAATTGCGATAATATCACACAGCGAAGGCGATGACGTGCTCTGTATAAAATTTTCTGGCTTGCCCATCGGAGAGGAAGGAAAAGTTACCATTGGGTGTCGAATCTATCAGAAACCGCACGGAAACAGCTTGAGTGAAGAATCTCCACGCCAGAATCTCAAAGCTCATAGACTAGCTTGCTTCCCATCCGTGCCTTCAAGACCCTCAGGCATTGCAACGAAATACGACTGCATTGTATGATATCCATTCTTTGGAAAGCGGGATCATCCATGAGTGCCTCTGCTAAACCTGTAATCCGCGAGTCGTCCATGTGACCATCATGGCTTTTGATACGGAAACTCTCCCATGAATGAGGCGGCTTCGGAGGAGAAATGTAGGTGCAAAGCCCGTCGAGTGAGACATGCCTCAATGTTGGCACTACTTTCTGTACCATGTCAAGCTTGAATTCGCCTAGGACAGATTGGCGTTCTTTAAGGCTAAAGGTCCAAAGGGAGGGATACGGGCTGGTGCCTTTGAACAGGCAATCAAGCTGGACTTCGTCATTTCCTTTGCGGCCCCGAAATTCAACATTGAGGTTTAGCAGTCTTGGAATCAGAATTCTATCGACCAACGGTGTAATGATGAGCTCCGGATCGCAGTATTCAAATATGTATGTCAGCGTCCTCAAATTTGGCATGGGTAAACGATCCATGTCCATCCCCGATTCAGGACGGGAACCTATCGACCCGTCGATGTGCAGCGAAAGCGAGTTCATGGATGGCATGTCGCGGAGGCCATGAAGAACCTCGGAAATGTCCCATTCGTGCCCAACCGATGAGCCGATGAAGGAAAGTTCACATGATGACAAAGACGCCCAATGCATCGCACCAGGAAAATTGGTATTATGGACGTCTAAGTGGCGTACGGAAGGAAGAGTCCAGGTGCTTGCAATACTTCCAGCTTCTTCGATGTCTGTTTTTAGGTAAGAGATGCATCGCAAAGAAAGAGATGAAAGCCGTGGAAAATTCAGGTTTGAGAATTTCTGACAGGTTGTTAGGCCGATCTGAGGGGTGCAAAAATGAAACAATAGTCTCTCCCATCGCATACACTCTGGTGCTGCGATCTTCATGAACTGCATATCGTCATTATTTCGTCCCCATATATCTGTGAGGTAGATGCGGAGACCAGCGTCTTTTGACCGAGAAACGAGGAGTTCTAGCTGCGCTGGTGGCATATAGTTGTGTATCCCCCTCCAGATTCGTGGGCTGTCTAACGCAACGCGTCTAAAACGCTGGGAAACGCTAGAAACAAGGAAGGAAAAATCAGAGCATCGCCGAACCCCTTCGTCCTCGTAACCGAGTTCGAAAATGTGTCGCAGAAGTTCATCCAGCAAGGACTTGATCCCTTCTTCTAGGAAGTATGGCATGCAGGTATTCTCGATGTCGTCCATCTTGCTGACTGCAATTTTATACACAACCCGAAGGATGTTGCACGACGATCTCAATCTTCGTAACGATCTGGAGAGTGTAGACATTCGCAGGTTGTCCTCGTCAATTTCAAACTCGCTTTGGGCATACTGTACCATTTCGACCGTAGGTTCAGTCACGCGAAACAGGGAGGCTTGAACTTGAACCTATACAGTCGGAATAACGCGTCACAGGAGGGTTTGAACTTACCTCCCAGCGGCTATCATGCCAAAAAAGGAAATTTTTCGGCGCCTACGGCGCCTTTTGAACATATTTTGAGGTTGGTCACGCTAATTTTGGACCCTTGAACCCATGAACTTATGGTTGAACGTGTCACGGTCGGACCCCCATGAACCTACGGTCGAAATGGTACAGTATGAGTGAACAGCTCAAAAAGAATCTCAATACGCACGAGGGGTTGTGTATGAAATTCTCATACACAGCGCCATCTGCCAGCTTGATGCGGGACAGAACATCCATCAGATCATCCACAGTTTTGGTATCGACCTCCGCTTCCATGTCCAATGAACAAATCGGTTCAACGCGTCAATTGTCAATTATTCTGTTTATCGGCGAGTTTGCTTCACTAATGGCAGTTCGAATATTAACGGAGGAAAAGTGCGTTATAGAGTCGTCTCAGGCGTCACTTCCGGAAGTGGTCCTCAGAATGAAACTCTCTGGCGAGTTTTACCTCAGAACGACAGGCTAGATTGTGGATGAATTCAGGCAAGAAGGTTCGGATGACTCCGAGCCAGGACCGGGGCTAATGCCGACAAATGTCTGATCCAAAATGGGCCATTTTGAGGGTTTCCGTCCGCCTATATTTTTGACCAGTTCTGTCCGCCAAACGGATCAGACATCGAAATTTCCACCAAAGCCGTCCGCTAACTGGATCAGACCTTCTCCGGCATATACGTCCCGAAATGGGGCGTATTTGACGGCATGTGGCCCGTGGGAAATTGTTGGGAAACCCGGCTTCAGCCGGGCTTTATCCGTCTTGAAGTCGTAGCCTTCTGTCCGCACACGGATCAGACATCGCTACCGACGGTCCTTCGCCGTCCGCGTCTTGGATCAGACCTTCGCCAAAATTTTGGCCAATTCGTCCGCACTAGGATCAGACGTAAGGCGTTTTTTTGACCCTTTTCCGTCCGCACTGGGATCAGACATTTGTACGGATTAGCCCCGGTCCTTCCGAGCCGGAGCGATTTGGAAAGTCACACCACGTGATTAAACAAGTCAAATTGCTTTTTTATTCTGCTTTTTATTCGGACCATGGCATTCTGGTACAAGCTAGGTCATTCGGGAAGCTCACCTCTTATGAGTGTTCAAGTTCCAAGTTCTCGAATTGCGATCAAAAAAAAGCCTACATGATATATCAATGTATGAGGTCCGAGAGCGCGAATCGATTCAAGCGATTCAGATAGTAACAAAGTCCGTGATGCGTATGCTAAGGACAGCAAGTGGTAGGTAGGGGAGGGATGGTGACGATGGCAATAACGACTTAATGAGTGACAAAAGTAAGGTATCCATATTATGTTATGCAGTGTGTTCGTGGGACGAGAAGGACTGTTCGGAATGAAAGTCTGTCTATGATTCGGAGAGAATTTTGTCAATGGATTGGTTCAGGAAGTCCTTTCGCGACGCTAGATCTGCCTTGGGGAACTTGGCCATGATTGCTTCCCGAGCCGTCCTGTAACAACCTGATCAGCAACTGCCTAGAAATATTTGGAATAATTAAACAAAACGTACTTCTTCGTAACAGTCATCAAGTCCTGTGTGCTCAAATAATTCCTCAATGCCATGAACACCTCGTCGTCGCTTGGGTCCGGGTTCAAACTAGGTCCTGCAGACAACGGGTTGGCCGTTGTCGCGATCGAGAACGTCGACATTGGTCGCTGGCCGGTCATTTGAGGTGCCACACCTGCAGACGGTGCAGGTGCGCCTGGTCCTGGTGCGTAACCCGACTGTGAACCGCCACCGCCAAACATGTTGAGGTTGGTCATGACACTGTTCCGCGGACCGGCCGGTAAGAACATCGACGTCGTTGTCGGGAATGGTTGTGGGCCGCCCATCATCCCACCACCGTTACCTCCGTATTCAGACCCAGCCATCGACCCTGGCCCACCTGCATATGGCAAGAATGGCAACGATCCCAGTTGAGGCGCCATTCCCATCCCGTACGGCGACATAGCAGGGAACTGCATACTTTGCGATGGCGCATGTCCGTGCTGCGACGCGCTATGCCCATGCTGCGAACTCCCGTGTCCGTGCTGCGACAAGCTCTGCTGTGACGCATGGTTCGGCAGTCGCAAATTCGGGTTCGAGGAATTGTTATACGTGATATTTGTATCACGGTAGAAGTCACCAGATTGCGATGCCTGGTGATAACTTCTTGGCGATGCAGGACGTGAGGGGATGCGCGAGCGTGGCTTTTGAGAGGCAGTGTACCCGGTGTGTCGCGTCTCGTCCGAATGGTGTGAACCTGATTCCCAAGCTTCGGCCTCGTATTCTGAAATATAAAGGTGAGCTGGATATCAAGAACTGTAATAACATCACATACCGCTAAACTTCTTGAGAGGAATCATGGATTCATCGAACTTGTCATCTTCTGCTACGACAACCTTCTTGTTGTTACCCTCGCCAACGACCAAGCGAGTGTTACCCCAACTGAAGTCGTCCATGCACCAGAACGAATAGATCGGCAAGAAGAAACTGTACACGGGATACCTGTTCGCGTGGAGATGAGAAAATATTCGTCTGAATACGATAAAGAAAACCCACGATAGGATATAAATGAACATCCAGCCAACCAGCATGAACTCGCGCTTCAAGATAAAAATAATCGCCTGCAAACCATACACGGCGCCAATCAAAACCAGGGAAATGATCGGGATTGCCGCGTGTCCCGTTGACACAGTAACAATAAGGTAGACCAAATACACCGCCGTCGCAGGTAAGATGATAGTTCCCAGCAAGTCAACGAACACGATGAATCGCATGGAGAAGCAGCAGAAACCACAAAGCTCTGGAAGGAAGATGAGCTCGCAGAGATTGTGAATTGTCGAGTTGATCCAGCGGCGCCGTTGGGACAGGAGAACGGACCAAGACTCCGGAGCGACGGTATGGGCAGTTGCATCTGGCGTGAATTTTGTCCTGAAGGTCGGGAAATGCTTCATGAGGAGCGTCGTGAGGTATCGATCCTCGCCGAGCGAGAACAGGTTCTTCTTGTGCAGCGTGTCGACATTCCCATCGGCGTAGTCCTCAATAATGCGGTTGGAGATGATGATCGGACGTCCTTTATCCGCCGTTCGAATACGATAGACAGAAAAGCATCCCGGCAAGCATGTCACAGAACCGAAGAGACTTTCGAACGCCTTCGCCAAGTGGTGGGATATGTAGTATTCGTATACTTGGATCATTGTCCACCACGACCCTTCTTCGTTGTCCAGCTTCGTCTCGCCACAGATACCGATGACACTAGCATCATCTGCACAACAGGCGATGAGACGATTGAGGGAATCGGGGGTGACCGACTGCACCCGGATAGTTAGACTCTACACTTGACTGATGGAACGAAAAGCTTACAGTATCAGCATCCACAGTGAAAATGTATTCATAGAACGCTGGGTCAATTCCGATGACATTCCGCATCTGGTGGTATATCTCGAGTTCAAGCGGTGACATCGGCGCGTCGAAGTGGACGCGATTGAGGTAGTGCATCACGAGGATCTGAGAGTCCCGCTTGCCACGATTGCCTGGCTTGGAGCGCTCCGTCGGCTTACCCACTTTCACGATCACGATATACCTAATAACACGTTGTCAGTTATTTACGCACTGAATTTTAATGCGTTCCAACTCACGGTACGACATGCCCCTCAAACTCGTACAGACCAGAATAGACCTTGCCATAATTCAACTGCCTTGCCCCTTCGCCAACAGACTTGAACAGTAGAGGCTCGGGATCAATTTTCGGATCGACGCCAAGGATGTCCAGGACAATACGAGGAGTAGGTCGGTCATTACCGCTTCCAATAATGTTGCCGTCGCAGATAATGAACATGAGCTTGCGCTTGTCGTCATATTTCAACGCGGCCAGTGAATCGATTGTACGCCTCAGCGAGTCTTCGCCTTCGGTGTAGCAAGGGACTTGGCAGATGACGAATTTATCGAGCATCTCTGGCGTGCGTTTCGAGCTTAGTTGCAGGGCAGCCAAGACTGATAAACAGGGCGATTAGTGAAAAGGATAAAGTATACGTGTCAGGAGACTTACACTTCGCGGCGATAGTCGTAACAATGATACTAGAGAACGCCAGCAGGAGGAAGTTCTGCACCTTACACCTCGGCGACCCCCGGAAGTCAACACTGCCGACCCTGAACGCGTTATTGAGACAATTCATATTTGCAGCACCGGTGTTCGCGTCCTTCGTAGCTAGAACAGCATTGAGCGTCTTCGTGACATCCTGGCCAGTTTGCTGCTTGAAGACGTCCGCAATATCCGAGTCCAAGAAGACATATTGTGCAGCGCCTTGGAAGACAGTGATGGTGTTGATGTAGTCCGTGAGATCGTATACGTTATCCAAATAGATAGCCCAGACTCTAAAATAATAAATGAGGATGTTGTTCTCAGATAACCGAAGGTCGCGAACTCACTTTTGCAGATCCGGGTCTTTCGCTTGCGCGGCAACGTCTTTCCGCGATACGACCAGAGGACCCTTCAAGAACTGATTCATCTTCGGCACGAACGTATTCCGATACCACTCCGGATTATCCAATTTGGTCCCCTGAGCAGGTTGCTGTTGTCCAGAAAGATGAATCGCAACGGACGTGACAGGCGTGAAATTCTTATACTGCAACGCGATCGACCCGTCCGTCACCAAAGTCGTGCACGCATCCAAGAACGGCGGCGGGAAGTAGCCGGTCAAATCCTGTCCCGCGAGTTCCTCAAGAATATCAGCGCCATTGCTCGCCTGGCCCTGGATATCACTATGGTCCCCATGCACGAAATTCGACACATCATACACCCGGCCCTGGACGGACACCCAAAAATCGTTGTCGCCCGTATGCTGCGCGACGTCCTTCGCATCCCACGCCTTATCCAGATTCGGGCAGAGCAGCCGCCCGAACTCGATGATGTAGAAAAGGATGGTCGCGCAGCTGAGGAAGATGAGCAGGCAGATCGTGACTTTCTCCCGCCATGCGAGACGGATGTCGGGGCGCTTCATCCGGCCTACGTGGTTGAGGACGAAGGATGGGATCCACCAGGTGAAGCCCCAGACGATCCACAGCCAGAAGCGGCGCGAGCGGCTGGTGGGAATCTCTTCCACTGTATTCGGCGCGTTATTGACGACGAGCCCACCAGCGGCGCCGCCTTCCTTGCCTTTCTCATGGAACGGCGATCCAGGCGTATCAGGTCCACCACGCTTCTTATCCCACTCCGAACCCCAAGCACTCCCGTCGTCTGGCTCCGTATACGCAGGCGCGCCATCAGCAGGCGGTGTGTTTAGCCCACCAGCACCGTACGACAGGTGTGAATTCGGGTCCAAGAATCGCTGGCCTTGCGTCCCGCTCCGAGGGATGAGGAGGTTATCGTTGCTGCCTTCGTAGTACCCCCCATGCGGCGCGGCGTCGTGAGTAATTTCCGTAACGTCGTCCGCGTCGTTGCTATCCGCATCCTCAGCACCATCTCCACTTCCCTTCCGGCTCGCTTTCTCCGCATCTCTCAACGGATCCTCCACCATCTTCCACGCGCTATAGCTCAAGAAAATCGACCTATGTCCCACGACGTAATCACCACCCTCAATCCACCCGTTCTTCGCCGCGCATTGTCTGATTCGCAATGTCGTCTCGCCCATCATCGTCGGCACGTAACGCTCACAGAACTCATCTTGGTCATAGTCGACAACGAAGTCCGACTTCCGTCGAGCAACGATATCAGGAAGGAGGAGTGAGCGGATCTGAGCCTTCACACGACGCTTGTCGAACGAGTTCGGTGACCCAGAGTCGTTTGGCCGGATACACATGACCGTCCATAGTCGCGCTCGGTCAATGTGGGACAGGAGCTCGGAGAGGTTGTAGTTCAGCTGAGTCGTGATGGGGTAGACCTTGGACGAATCGAGCTGAGCACGTTCTTCGCTCGGCGGCATCCCGTTGTTGACGACTGGGGTCGGGAGGCGTAATGGCCGCGACGAGACCTGTGCCTGGACGGGGATGTTCGCGTCTTGGTAGTGCGTCTCCACCGAAAGACTTGGCCCCGACACGAGTTTCGACACGAAGGGATCTGAGGAATGCCGAAGGAGAGTAACGAACGACGAATCCAAAAGGTCCGCATCCTTCTCCACGAACCCAGTCACATCGTAGCTGCAGCCCCCGGCATAATGGTTAATGCCAAACAGGTTCCTATCAGCCGCGCCAGCGACACTCGGACTCGCTATGAAAGAAGCGTGCACGCCAAACTTCGTCATCAAGTCCTGCAGCATCTCCTCATCCCGCTTGTCCCCGCTCTTCCCGGACTTGTACGTCGAGCACGCCTTGTTCATGACACCTAACACGCCACCAGGTTTCCGATGCGTCCGCTCACCGAGTAGCGGACCCCGAAGCAGCTCGACGCACGCGGAGTTGTCCATAGTTTGGATGGTCGGGAGGCCGATGCCGTCGCCGGTGATGTGCCCATTGTACCCTACGCCATCTTCAAAAACGTTCCGCACGACGTACGAATGCACGAGTTCGTCGGAGAAGTTGATGCAGAAGTCTTCGAAGCCATTTTTGTGCGACGCGATGAGGGGCGACTGGCCAGTGAGTAGCATCGAGTTCGTGCTCGACGACGCTCGGGATTGGAAGCCAGGTTGGTCGAGCAGAATGATCTGTGTCGCAGCCGGCGTGCCTTGCGAGCTCGGCGCGAGCTTATGGTTGGCAGTCTCGACGACGAACGCGAAGAGGATGGCGTATAGGTCCCGCACGAGCTGGTCGCGCTGGACGGCACTCTGCTCAGGGGTAAGGAGGACATTATAAAGTTCCTTCCTAACGTAGTTGGTCTTGTTCGTGAGCGCCTGCTCAAGGTCTTCAGGTGCGACGCCGAGGAAACGCGCAACCTGTCCAAGAACGAGCGTGTTCTGAACGTGCGCGGTGTCCTCCTTCGACACACCCGGAACGAATTGCAAATTGCCGAGCAGAAGTATCGCCACGAGGAGGCTAAAAATAGATGCAACATGCTTCGACTTGAACCCGAGCGTCTTCATCACAGCTCGCAGCTCCGCCATCGCTGCCGCATCGTCGCTGAACGGCCCTCCTGGTAGTCTGTAGCACCCCGAACTTGACAGTAACGCGTAATCCGATGGGTCTTCAAGGTTCAGCCGGTCGCGTTCTTCTGACGTAGCACCCGCAAGAAGTTGATAAAATATGTGAAAAGAGCGTTCTTCGTGAGAAAGGCGGTTTAAGCGCGACTTGTCAAGGCCGAATGTCAAAACTTTTGCGGAGGTGATGCGGCTACGGTCGTTGAAATGTAGCTCCAAGTATCGGCCGTGTCGGGAGGCATTGGGATTAACGAGGGTCTTGGCATTGCCGAAAGAGTCGAGTAGCGTTGAAAGACCTTTGATCTGCTCCGCGATTCGTGATTCCTTCTTTGAGTGCGCGGACAGCCTGAGAAGTTGGTTGACCAGGAGACTTGAGCTGTGCGACTTGCCAGAACCAGTGATGCCTCTGTGCAAAAGTCAGTAATCACATTCCTGTCATGGTACAGGCGAGAAAGAAGCAACGGCTAAGCACGCCGTCATGTGCAGTGCACCGCTTCGAGAACACAGATGTTCCGCCTTTGCAAAGCATCATGTCAAGCCCTTAGGGGCATTGAATTCCAGTACGGTGAGACGTCTCCGAGTCGCTCCTTCTCTCGCAATGAAGGGCAAGTGACCAATGGGAATCACAACGACTATACTTGAGGACACCGCATGTCATACCATTGCCAGAGAAATATGCAAGATATCTCTCGACATGTTAATAGTGCTCCACGGCCCATACCGCGTCGAAAGCACTACGGAGTTGCAAGACGGAGACTTGTGCTCCAACCACAATGCCCGCCACGATTGATGGGGTAAAAACAAGGGCGGTGATGGACCGAAAATGGCACCCCGAAACTGACGGCTCACCTGAATATGACAGCCTGGGACTCCATTTTCCTGCGCATAACGAGATAGACCTTTGCGGCGAGTTCATAGAGATGGGGCTGGAGAGCCTTGGGGGACTCCACAGTCGGCAGACTGGTGTCCTTGTAGCACCTGTCCTCGTACTCCTTCGCCGAGACATCATTGACGTTGGCGAGAGCCTTGAGCGGGTTGACGACGACGATGCTAGACGAGTTTATTCGGGTGTAGGGTAGGTCGGCGCGGAAGCGGGCTTGGAGGACGGAGAGGATGTTGTCGTCGGACGGGTAGACTGTCGTTGTGCCCGTCGAAGCGACGAGATCCGTGAGCTCGCCCGAAGACACGGCAGGCGATGTCGACGCCATAAGTCTACGTTGAGGGCGGGAAAGAAAGGAGTGTCGTCGTCGTCGTCGGCGTTGTCGAGAAGGTGAAAGTCAGGGTGCGAACAGTTTTGGGAGGTGGGAACTGTTGGTCACAGTCACAGTCACATTTGACGTCACTGGTATTATGTCCGAAAGAGTCGGCGCATAAAGTTTGACGTCGTGCAAGCGCCAGGGTAACGAATTCTGAAACGACTAACGGTTGCAAGAACATGTGAAACGATTACGTTGTGTTTTAAGCAGCTGATTACTGGAGTATGACTAGTGGAACGAGGGTGATGTATATGTATATCCAATATGAAGTTCGTAAAATCATTGCCGTAAACTTTGTTCCTTGTTCTTGTTCTTCGACCGCAACATATTCAAGGAGCCCAAATAGCTGCCAATGCATGCCTGTGTACGAACGGTTTCCTTCTGTTGCCAGTGGCGGGTGGCGCGTCGGCACTTATTGGAACGATGACTCATATTTTTTCTTTGAATACCTGTCTTATCTTACACCAACACCATGAGCGCCCCAATGAACGAGGCTCGTGCGCAGTTCTACGCCCAGCTCAATGAAGTGTATCATCCCGACCCTCGCAACTATTTGATCCATGATCTCACTGTTCGTATATATTTCCTTTCGGTATCACTAATCTGCTCATTGCGTGCTACAGCATCCGGCCCCAACCACACCAGATACGATCACCTTTCCCTGTGTTGAAGGAATCAATGGCCGAATAGCTCCATTCCATGGCTCGTTTCTCCTCGAGTTTCTGTGGCTCGATGGTACTCGCGTGATGGATTTCTGCGGGTTCGAGGTTTGGCAGATTGGCCGTCGCATCACCAAAGTTCGCCCTACTCCGAGCTGGGTTAAGTCTGGATGTAACACTCAGATATACTTCCTCAACGAATCTACGTCATGGGAGATACGGAAACTGGACGGCACCGTCATTAAGAAGATTACGTTCCCAACCCATCTTGTGGTCCAATGAATTATGAAGGTTACCGAAGACAGGTATGATACCCACATTGTCATGAACACTCAAGGTCACTCATGGCGTTATGGCTCAGGATAGAATGAAGTTCGAAGTTTGTTGTTGCAGAGCAGAGGTCGATGTGGGGAACGAAGGTGGAGGATCTTGACCCACGCTTCCCGTAACGGTGGCCAGCGCGTGTATGAACATGAATGATCCTGTCTTGATAGTCAAAGAAATTGAGCTGACTTCTTCGTGGTGTGCTCGACGTTTTTAGCATCTGGAACTGCCAGCAATGGTCATCGGACTCGAAAGACATTATACATTGCCCAGAGGGCGGCATCACGAGAGTCTACAGAGACAGATTGAAACACGACTAATGGTGGCAAGAACGATTACGTTGTATTAGATGCAGCTGATTATGACTAGTGGGAGACGACAATGATGACTATCTAATGTCTATAAAATCACTTCGGTAAACTTTGTTCCTTCTTCGGCCGTAACATACGCCTCAGCGAGCCCAAATAGCTCCCAGTGTGGATGCGGAACAGGTACGTCAAGGCATACACCGCCGCAATCTGCAAAAAATACAACCGAACCCATAGTGAACACGTTGTCCCATCGGCAAGGCAACAACAACAGGACAACTCACGTTGAACAAAGTAACACCGCAGAGGATACCAATGTTACGCCAGCGATGCGAGTACTCGATGTTGAAGCTTGACCCCATGAACTGGTCCGTGGTGCGGTACGGACAGAACTGGCAACTTGAGGTGGCGTCGGGGTTTGCGAGGTACCCGCCCCTCGACGAGATGAAGTTTTGCATGTATGATGAGCACGATTGGCCACTTGGTGGGTTGAGAGTAACGAGCTCTTTGTCGGCGCATGTGACGGTTTTGCCTCCAATGGCTGGGCGGAAAACAATAAGTATAACTCGTTGTTGACTTGGTGATAAAATGAAACACACCTTGTCCGAGCAATCCTTCGATCAAGTACGTGAAGGGCGAGACACGGTACATCCACTTCCACCAATTGAGCTCGCGGAACGGTTGCAACACACCATTACTGAAAAACATTCAACCAATTATTTCCAAGAACCGCGCAAAAAAAAGGAAAAACCTCACAAGGTAACAACGAACGTGAACAGCGTGCTGAACAGCAAATTCGCAATGACCGCATTCGGCGCCATCGCCGCCACAGCCTGCGCGATCGTCGTATAATAACACGGCAACACAACGCAATACGCCAAGAATGTATACCCCGCGCGATGGCTATCAAACCCGACGGTCCAGTACCAGCAAAAGAAGAACAAGACCGCCCCAAGCATGTTCCACGGCAGCTCCACGAGGATCTGCGACGTGATCAGCGCTGTCCAGCTGTACATCCTGCTCGGACGCTCCCGAATCTCGTAGACGTTGCGGAAGTCGATGAAGACGGCTTGTAGCTGGCCCGAGAGAGGGACGACGAGGATGGTCGCCATGAAGATCGCGAAGAGCTTGTTCTGGTTCCCTTGGATCGAGTCCTTTGATTTGAAGAACGTGAAGCCGATGAAGAGTCCTGCGGCGATGTTGAGGACGAGCTTGGCGAAGAGGTAGGTCGGGTTGCGCCAGTAGCTTGAGAAGGCGCGGCGCGTGAGCGTGGAGAATTGGTAGAACCATGGCGAAGCGAATTCGGAATGCAGCGATGCCTGGACAGCAGGTCGTCTGTTCCCCTCCGCGTGAATCGCGTTGATCTGCTCTTGAACTTGCCCAGCTTCGTTAGACTTGAGCCACGTATCATGCCAATCGATAACGCTCGTCGCCGTCGCACCTGCGCCGATAACATCGAGCATCCACTCCGCGGGATTCGCATTAGGCGCACACCGCTGTGCACCATTCCGCTCGAAGTAGCTGATAAGCGTGCTCGTCTTCGCGCCCAGGTCGCCGAAATACACCGTCTGCCCGCCCTTGCGAAGCAGTAGGAGACGATCGAAAACCTGGAAGAGCTCGCCGGACGGTTGATGGATGGTGCATAGGATCGCCTGCCCGCTGTCTGCGAGGTTGCGGAGGAACATCATGATGGCGTATGCGGATTGGGAGTCTAGACCGGACGTGGGTTCGTCGAGGAAGAGGAGGAGTTTAGGCTTCGCTGCGAGCTCGACACCGATGGTGGTGCGTTTGCGGTGCTCGACGCCGAGGGATCCGACGATGGCGTCAGCGTGCGCTTCTAAGCCGCACATTTTAAGGCACGTCTCGACACTGCACAAGGAATCTTTAAAATCGATTCACGCGAGGAAGATGGGGAAAGACATACTAAGCTTCCTTTTCCGCGAGAGGAACGGATTGAGGTTGACGGAGTTTGGCAGAAAACAATAACGCTTCGCGGACAGTGGTCTCAGGAAGGTGAGTGTCCATCTGCTGACAGTAACCGCTGAAGGTAACGTTTCAGTTGTTTATTCGTCAAACATGAAGTGAGGGATAAAGTACGTTTGCGCTTGGAAATCGGCCGGAAGAGAATGTCCGTTGACCAACCGATCGCCACGGACGACGCCTGTGCTCACACGTTGAGCGAGAACATTAAGGAGAGTCGTCTGTCCAAGTAGTAACCATGAATAAACAATTTGCGAGGCGAAATCAAAATCAAAACGCACCTTCCCAGCACCAGACTCGCCCATGAGCGCCGTCAATTTTCCAGGTGCGACATAGCCCGATACGTTGTCCAACAGCTTGCGGTGACTCTTTCCACCGTCAATCGGCACAACGTACTCGAGGTTTCTCCATGTGAACACATCGCTCATGGCGTTCTCCTTCCCGATAGCCTT
This sequence comes from Rickenella mellea, assembly GCA_004355085.1. NCBI lineage: Eukaryota > Fungi > Basidiomycota > Agaricomycetes > Hymenochaetales > Rickenellaceae > Rickenella > Rickenella mellea. The sequence goes on from ML170156.1 coordinate 2,645,677, forward strand.
CGCCGCTTCGGAGATATCGTCGTTGAGGTCCCTGCCATGACCATGACCGCCCCCATTCGACTTCCCCTTCTCCTCATCGCTGCTCTCCTCGCTCTCAACTAATTCCCTCTTCGAACCTCTCTTGAACAAGGTAACGGCGGTGTTTCCCTTCGACGACGTGTTGATCTCCGTGAAGAAGAGTAGGATAGCGATGAAGAGGCCGGCGTAGGCGATGACGATCCCGAGGTTTCGCCATATGTGGGAGTACGAGTAATTGTACGAGAGGTTCACGAAGGTATTGCCGTTGACGGTGAGTTGGCCGGGGACGGATCCAACAGTGGTGCAGACTTGGTTAGCGAGCGCGACGTTTTCGTACCCAGGTCCAGAGGGCACGAGAGACCCGCAGTCGCCGTCGAGGGTGTGGAACTCGTTGACGACGATGGACTCAAATCCGTAACGAAGTGGCTGTGGGTTTTAAGGATTATTAGGCAAGGTGGGGAAGGATATAAAGCCATGCGCTCACGTTGATGTAGGTTATCCACTTCAGTGCGCCAATCTGACTAGGCTGTGGGATCGTATAACCTGTGTAAATGACGAGGGCCAAAATCATGACGCCAGCAATCGACTGCGCGGTGGACTCCGTCTTCGACATAGCTGCAAGCGACCTGAAGAATGCCTTCATCGTAATGGTCATCAATAGAAGAAAGAGGAAGAATATGCTGTTCAATCTTCAGGTTAGCATTTATAACACGAAAGCATATAAATAGCGACGCACAAGAACTGCGAAGCGGTTTGCTGAAGTTGGACCAGTTCGTATAATATTGTGCAGAAAACTATTTGTGTAACGAATGTGATCGGGATGTCGACGAGGGTCAAGGCGAGCCCTTCTATGAACGGATGGTACATGGCAGATTTCTTATGACGGTCGACGATGGGCCGTTGGGCAAACAATGCGGGGATTTCGGCCATGGCAGAGAGCGCGCCGAAGAGAAGAGCGCTAAGAAATATGTCAGACCCATGAAACACAAACAAGATGGGGAGACGTACAAGAACAGCACACCGCCGCGAGAGAAATAAGCGTTGGTATTGTGCGGGATCTTCAAGAAAACGGTGCCAATAATTATAGCCTGGAAGATGAACGATCTGTATTAATAACAATGACCGTCAGTGAACCAAGAAAAATCATATCTGTAGCGCATGAAACTCACGCAAGCTGGACAATCTGGGCGGACATATCTCCCAATATTATTTGCACCCTCCGCAACATCACAGCCCGGGTCTGCATGAAGATCGAGATCGTATACGGTCCCTTTAGGGATGTATGCCTAGAATGTTCCTGTATTGCGCTCTCCTTGTACGCCAGCGCCTTTTCTGGTTTGCCGACATGCTCGGCGCGGTAGGCTGCCATGGCATCGCGGTTCTCTTGTCCAGCAGCTGAGTGCTTGAAGTATTCCGCCATTTCGAGAGATGTACGTGGGACGCGAGATTCGTAGCCTTCGCGGAATACGCGGCCGTTGGGATCGGTTACTAAATGACTAACGTCAGTAAATAATATCCTAAAGAACAGGGAGGCGAAACGCAACGAACCGGAAACGAGGAAGTCAGCCGTCGTTTGGCGGTCGTGAGGTTCGAACCCCATGTCAATGAAATACTGCCTTGCACGATCCGCAGGGCCGTAGTATACCATCTTGCCCTCTGCGATGACACAGACCTTGTTGAACAGCTCGTATAAGGATTCTCCCGCTTGATAGATGGACACGATAGTTGTCATGCGCATGAGATCGGTACCGATACGCAGCGCGCGAACGAACTCGAGTGCAGTGGAGGCATCTAGACCACGTGTTGAACTGTTCAAGAAATGCAATCAGCCAAGTATGTTTGAATGAAGAACTAAGAACGTACTTGTCCCAAGCACCGAGAAGACTCCTGCACACCAGTGCTTCCGCGATAGACACGCGCTTCTTTTCCCCTCCAGAAACGCCGCGGATAGATGCATCGCCAACAGGCGTGTTCTTTGCGTGGCGAAGACCAAATAGCGTCGTTATAATCTCGACGACTTCCTCAACATACTGCTCGCGAGATGTGTCTCCGATGCGCGACTGCGGAGCTCTTGTCTTCGCAGCAAATGCCAGAGTCTGCGCTACCGTTAAGGTGGGGAAGTGGACGTCGTCTTCGGGGCAGTAGGTTACGTCGCCACGATAATGTTTGGCAATGTCTTTCGGCCGGAAGGAGTCATAGAAGACATCACCTTCGACGCCGTGATATTCTTCGCGTTGGTTGGCGAGGGTCTTCAAGAGAGTACTGCATCCTGATCCTGGTCGGCCAAGAACAACTGCAAGGAGCATAAATACATTTATTGACATAAAAATGAAAGAACATACGGAGCATCTCCCCTGGTGTCAAAACACCCTCAAAGCCGCTCAGAATGTCCTTCAAGGCCGGGTGGCGTGCATTCCGGATCGCGTCGACAATGCCAAATGGGTTCAGTAATGAACCGAAAGTGGGCTGGTATGTCGCCGTTGCGCCGAGACCCACAACGCGAAGGTTCTGCCACATGACACCTAAGTGGCGGGCTTTAATGGCAGATTCGTCCCGTCTGTGGGATAGGTTATTGAGTCAAAAAATGGATTATGGAAATGTGACGGTCGCACTTTTGGAGCACGGTGCGAAGGATCTGTTCAAAATCAAACTTTTCATCCCCGATGGTTACTTCTGAGCTATCAGATCCTTCGGGGAGTGAGACGTTCCTTCGTGATTCACCGTGACTGGTCGCCGCGGAGAGTTGTGTGATGGTGCGGCGCAGATTGTGCACTCCCTCCGGGTCGAAGTAGTCTATATCAACGCGAGAGGCGGTCGACCCTTTCCGTTTGCGACTACCAGCGGGGTTGAATGATGTGGGTGGTGCGTCGTGTGCATAATGTTGGTGTGTGGCGTGCTGACTAGGGAGTTCTGGGACTTTGTCTTGCTCGACGAGGTCGAGCTGCGAGGAACGGTTGCTCATGGTTGGAGAAACGGACGTAAGTTGGGTGGCTGGCCGATCTGAACCATAGTTTCATTACTTATAGATAGAAGCTTTCGCGGCCGTAAGTAGTGCGGCCGACTGTTGACAATATTGGCTGACGAGAAGACCCTGACAGTTCTTCGATGACGCGGAAAGCACCTGTCATTTGAGGAAAATATGTCACATTGTGTCACAGACAAAATGAACTCGGGCTCCGACGACGTAACAGCATCGGACACGGTCCTTCAGCGGAGGCCACGTAAATGACTCGGCCGCACATTCATCTGCAATAACCGCTGATCCTGATCAGCACTCAGCACCGGAAATTTCCAAACGTCGCACGACTCACCACCGCCATCATACCAATTTTCGCGATGCTGATTCATCGCGTACGCCAAGCCCTAGCAGGAAACAAAGCCGCATTGTAGCCCCAGCGTACACGAAACCCACACTACCCCATATCATTGCATTCCACTCCCAGAACCGCCAAAACACCTCACCCCCAAGTGGTGCCATCGTAAGTAAGTGCCCCAGATCTGCGATGAATAAGCAGAAGAGCACCCGTTTCCACGTCTTAATTGAGTCCGTCGAAGACAATACAAGACGCTCGTTGAGCGCAAAGAGGAGGTATAAGTTGGCGAGTTGGAAGAGAGACATCGATACTGGCATGGAAAGTTGCTCAATACCAACTGGTGACAACGGCTTCATTGTGAGCAATTGAAGATACTCCGCGGGTCGGAAAGCGGCATAATACGCGCCAACCAGCGCCGAAACAGGTTCGATGTAAAGGAAGAAAACGCGATACGGGAAGAACGGTATCATTGCAGTCGTTGTTGGGAGGAAAGCAATGGTTGCCTAATCAGGCAGCCGACATTCTCAATTTAGCCCAGGGTGAGGGCCCGCTTTATACAGTGAATGGGTGACTTCCCGTAACGTTAAAAAAATGTTAGTACGACTTTCTGAATAAAATCGTGGCCAAAAATGGCGATGCCGTTGCGCGGCCATCAGTGGAAATAATCGATCCGCAACTTCGGGCGGTCGACACCCCTCTACTAGATTATAATCTGGAAGGGGGGGGTACCCCCCCTTTCTAGATTTAACAAATAACACAACGAGTCTGAATGAACGCTTTAGGCAACTGATCGCCGTTTCCGATCTTGTTTCCCTGATAATGGAATCTCGCTTGCACTTCACTACCTTCTATGATTGCGATTGGGACTCTGCGTACACTCCTGCGACCGTTTGTTATTTACTTTGGATCACTACACGAAACCAAAAATTACACATCGGCTTCAAGAAGGTTTTCAAGAAGCTCATACTGTACGCACGCGACCTTAAGCATCCGACATATCTTTGTGACACGAGGGATGCTTAGCACGCGAGCCCTGGGACCTGTGACACTTGCATGTCTGACATGTGGCATTCGGCGTCTCGGTGAGGAAATATAGCTTTAGGGCAGTTGTACGGACTGAGATACGGCTGGATACGGCTAGAAAACGTTGTTTGGGCGAAATTTTGAAAAATAAGCGGTAAATAGGGCCAAATGCGTCAAATTTTGGCATCGCGGCAGTGTGACACTTTGAGGGACCCCAAGCTTCTGACCCCCTGTGACACATGACAAAATGGCGTTTAAGCTTATCTTGTGGGGGGGTGTGACCGTGACACATGCTTAAGGTCGCGTGCGTACAGTAACAAAAACAAACGGCCATTTCGTGCTCACTGGAACAAGTCATAGGCCCCATGTCCGCTCAGAAGATGCCTACTCCACAAATTTATTACAAGTGTTGAATGAGATCAAAATCCCACTGCTATTCGATGCATACCTAAGCATCGTAAGGACATGCAAGTGCGGATGGCGGCCCTCACCAAGGTGCAATAGAAAATATACCACCAATCCTGAGTAAATTTATATCTTGTGCTTACGGTTTATTCACTCAAGTAGAATATTTTGCAAGACAAGGTTCAGTCACCTCGCTTAACGTTCGGAAAGTCGTACTAGATTAAAATATCGTTACGGGAAGTCACCCAATGATCATCTAAATCTGTTTCTGCTCGAAAATAAGTCGAAGGCCGTTTATTGTGTAGTTTTTCGAGTGTTATGAAAGTGTTGCGTTGGACGCCGGTACCTCAGGGTTTGTACTTGCGCGGAAATGAACACCGTGATGCGGATTCGATTCCGTATTATTTATCGATAAGCTACATGCTGGAACCTCGTTTACACATGGAAGATCTGATTGCCCTGAGGAAATTTTGTAGTGGTGTGGACAGTTTGGGGATGAGTGGAGATTCAGGAAATTCGGTGCATCCAACTCTCGCGCATGCATCGGCAAGTCATCAGTAAATCGGCCCTGAGAGCCCTGACGGCGACTTTGTAAAATCATTAACTCAAGAGTAGGGTCTGAATAAATACCTCGAAGTCACCCAAACACTTTCAGATATGAAGTTGCAAAATTGTCGGGTGTACTGAGCTTAGGGTGTGACAAACTGGTATTGCTGGAACAAAGCCAAATTTTGGCCAGGAGGACCAGTCCCGCCGCATCTGTGTCCTGGCATGCTTAGGTAGCATCCTCTACTGAATCAAGCTAGACGAGATGAACCAGTGATGGGCGAGTGTAAGGCAAGGACATATGTCGCCCCTTATGGATCGTCCTGGATAACGAATTAGTTCAATAACAATGAAGGAAAGGACGCGGAGTTGGGATGAACTATCATCATCACGAACGTCAACGTCGGCGTGAGGGGGGCTGGCTCGTGCCGGTATTTTGTCTCCAAGAAGTATGCTCCATCTCATGTTTTGTCTCGTATCTGATGTGATCATCCACCGGTGTATCAAAGCAAAATAATCTGGCTTCAGGACAACTGCGTTCGTAGATATATCATATTTGAGTTATCATGAGACTTCTTTATGGATATTTGACGACTCACCATCTGCACAACAACGGATTTCACATCTTTGCAGAAGGGCGCGAAGTTCAACTCATCCCCGAAAGCTTTGTGAACGTAAACAGGAATGTCCTACAGGACACCTATGCGTCTTAAACATCCCTAGATGGACTGTTCCCTTGTAGGACCATCGGTTTGTGTATGGTTTTGGGACCACCGATTCCTTCAAATCCGAGTCCGATCAAATTGTCACAGAAAAAAAAGTGCGGACCGAACTGGTTACACATTTCGCTTGATTCCTGAACTATCTTTTTCGGCGCGGCTGTGCTTTGGAAATGGGTGCACGGGCATGTCGCTCATACAGTGCTAAGGATGTTCTCGCGACTCAAGTGGTCTGGAAGAGAGCGCCAGCAAGTTACGTAATAACAAATCTTCTGTTTGCGACTCCCAAGTTAACGCGCGAACTCCACTTTGCACTAATCTGACGGTCAAGCGTACCTGTAAACCGACTCTACTGCCTCAGAGGAATGCCTGAGTTGACCAACTTGAATACTTAAGTTGACAAAAGAACGAAACAATGGGTGTCGAGTCTGTCGACGCACACTTCGACGTGTTGGCTCTCGACAATCTGATAGATTTGCTCGTGCAAATCAAGGAGAGAAACGGAGATGTTGGCGCAGATCTCCTTCACAACAATTCGTGAGTGTCATCGCAGTGCATCCGGTGATCCTTACTACTCGTATTAATCAAGCAAACAAAGCGAATTTGCAACGCTGGAAGAAGACCTCAGAATGTCGGCCAAATACCAGTCCTTGCGTCAATTGAAGCCACTGCGGATGTCACTTCGTGCTCTCCTTGACGTCACTGATCACCACATCAGGCGCCTCCAAAACGAATGTACCCCGTTCTTCCATCAGAAAGGGATCAAATCTTTACCTGACGACATTCTGCGCTGTGTTTTCGAAGCGGGATATGAGTCCATCCACCATCTTCATGGCAAGGAAGCAGATCAACCCTCCAGTCGCTTTTCTATCACATTGTCAAGCGTGTCTCGACATTTTAGACAGGTGGCGTTAGGATGCCCTCGTATATGGATCTGTCTGAGCAATGCTATGGGGCGAGATCTATTGGCCTTATACATATCCAGATCCAAGAATGTTGGCTTGGACATTCTTATATCTCATGAAATATTCAGGGAAGATATGTCATTCGGCGTTTTCATGGATATTATCACGCAGGAAAGTCAAAGATGGCAAATAGTCGTGCTGGATATCGATGGCAATGCTGATCAGCTATCCACTCTCTGCCAATACCGTGATTTACAGATTCAGCGTCTCTCAGAGCTACATTTTTTTCTATTCAGTCCGGACGAACGTACCAGTAGGGATGCGTGCAGTATACTGGAGACGTGGCACGTTCCTCACTTAACTCATCTGTCTGTGTTGAACTGCTTTATTCCCAAAGCTGCGCCATGGAGTCAATTGCACTCATGTACGCTCAGCTTCCATCCCATAATCGACGAAAATGAAGGAGATAAGTGGGACTGCTATCAAATCCTGCTTGATCTCCATGCCCTGCGGATGTTGCAATCACTCACCTTGGACTTCTACGATGCCGATCAATCTGAGATCGTCGACAGGCTCAATACCACTTCCCTAACACTCCAAAACTTAAACTCACTCATTATCATCCTAACATCCTGTGACCTCGCCAATTTCATGCCATCTCTATTCCGAGGCTTACGGCTTCCATTTTTATCCGAACTTGCAGTCAAGTTGAACGCCGACAACAGCGGGGAGTTTGCCGCAGAGTCCTTGCTTCCCGGTGCCAACCCATATCCATGCCTTCGAGTTATAAATCTGATGCTGTCAACAAATGGCACAATGCGCCTTGGTTCTTTTCAGACCAAATTACCCTCATTGGAGCACATCTACATTGAACACTTTGTCGGACGTGTTCCCCCGTTTGACGGTATACACCCATGGCACAGCGTCTGTTTCAATGAATGTTCCCTGGAGGATGTGGATGCGGAGGGCATTGCAGATATGTTTATGCGAGGCCATAAGTTCCAAACCTTGACATTAGTGGGCTGCCGTGTAGCTCCGAGTTGTGTGGAGACGTTGAAATCCTGCATGGGAAGCAAGCTGGTTGTCGTATAGCGCGAGGTATGTTAGAAATATTCCACATCATCGATTCCTGAAAGTGTCAACACTGATGGATTCTTAGTAGATGCTCATCTCAGAGCACCCTTCCTTCACGACACTTGCATCAACTATGTCGATCACGCATACTCCCCGCGGCCGCTGGTATTCCTTGCGTCTCGCGTTCCTATCACAGACTTCATCCCTACCTCACTCAGCATTTTACTCACACCAACGTAACCGGTATCAATATGTCCGGACAATAATCTTGACAATATCTATTTTATTTCCCCCCCTTCCGGTTTTCGCATGCTGTATACTCGACTTTATACGCCGCGCCGCGCTACACCTCCGCCCATAACATAGCCACCAGTTATAATTGGCAGCCGAATTTCTATCGAAATATTGACATACACGTACCATTTCCATAGGCTCGTAACCAGCACTCCCTTGAGTTAATAGGCAGTGGTGGAACCTATTAATATCAAGGGAGGCTGGCGCCACTCTATCAGAAACGAGTACAGTGACCTTTTCAAACTCCGTATATCCCATATTTGGACGTTTTGTCACACGGAACCGCACATACTTGGTTTGCCTTCGCACTTTAGACTCGTCCCCTGCACTCCCTTGAGCTAATAGGTAGTGGTGGGACCTTCCATAATGTCATTTACTTGCTTGGTGAAGAGTACGCACCACGTTGAGCTTGTGGTTGGCGCGAGAACTCTGTTGGAATAAGAAACCTCGTTCAACCCCTTCCACAGGGGACTCAAACTCCAGAACTGTCCCAAAACTTCAAATTCAGCACTGCACTATTGCATTGGAAGGTCTCGGATACTCCGCATTGAGACATATGCCTCCAGAACGCGCCAAAGTCGCGATGTAGAAGAGCTCGCGTGTCCAAATATGGGATTTACGGAGTTTGAAAACCTCACTGTACTCGTTTCTGATAGAGTGGCACCAGCCCCCTTTGATGTCAATCCGAGCTCACTCTCCCCTCCCTCCTCCGCACTCGCTGCTCGGATTAGACATCTACGGGGGCTGGTTACGAGCCTACCATTTCCATCAGCTACGAGCGAACCGGCGTCAATCACTCAACGCACGTGATGCTCTGATGCTTCGTCGGATGCTTCGTCTGATGTTAACTCACTCTAGAACCACCAACAATGCCAGGTCCGAAACAAGGTATGGAGGTTGTCGATTTCTGTAAGCTGCAAGCTTACGAATGCTTCGCAAAGTTCCATCGATGGACCGTTCGAAGAAACCGAGTGGGAAACAAACTGCGAGGTCGAAGCATGCAGCTCCTCCGGTCAAGCAACCTTCTGCTGAGCCACAGATACATCGCAAAGCCCGAGCCCTATTGAACAAGCTTACCCGGGGAAACTTCGACTCGATTTTGTTGCAAATTGTATCGTTGGTGGACATGTCCGACGCAGAACAATACAGAGACTCGTTGGCTTTCATTGGGCAATTCATCTTGAAGCAGGCCATGGATGACAGGTTTTCAGAAGTGTATGCCCGCATCAGTCACAGAATGACGGAGAAAATTACCCGAGAAGTCCGAGAGCATGGCAGATCTGTTGGCAAGGGGTCGGGAACAATTATAGTGGGAGGTCTGTTGTTTCGAAATCTGCTGGTTAACCTCTGCCAGAGTGGGTTTGGGGGTATTTGGAGGGCCCCCAAAACGACCACAGGTGCAATGGAGGCGACCACAGTAACGTACAGGAACAATCATACCAAGAGAGCAACGTCGAATAAGAACGCGAACGCGTCTGGTTCCTCATCCTCGCAGATAGTACCAATCCACCGTCCCAGTCTTGTCAGGTTCATCGGCAGACTGTACATTTTCCAAGTGATTTCGGAAGACGTTGTTCACGCCTGTATCAAGGCGCTCCTGGACACAGCTGAACATGCGAACGTTTGCGCATTGTTATCGATATCCGGCAAAACACTCGATACTTACAGAGGACGAAAATTCATGGATGAGGTTTTTGCTCGAATAAAGGTTGTCAACAGCCGCAATATTGCTCCGCGAAACCATTTTATGCTACAGGTATGACGAGTAATGCATCTGCGGAATATTCCTCATAGCAAAAATGCAGGATATTATCGAGCTTCGAGAGCGACAATGGACTCCGCGTCACTCTGTCGTTCCGCCCACTGCAACTGCTCAGGTGCAGGCTGTGACGGACAACGGAGTTTCGTCTGAACTTTGGCCTCCGTTGACAAAGGCCGTCGACAAGCTGAGTCTTGGCAATCCCAAGAGGTCTAAACCTCCACCAATAACGTCTGCCATGATCGATATCTTACCTCCAGAAATTCTCGTTTCTGTCTTCGAAGCCGGCATGACTACTTGGCACGATTCCCGGAACCCTTATCCATGGCAGCTGCGCGTCAGTAGTGTCTCAAGACACTGGCGTGAGTTGGCTATTAGCACGCCGCAAATGTGGGCAAAAATTCACATCGACAGCCGTGATACATCGCATCCTGAATGGCTCCCAGTGTGGATTGAACGATCGGCTGCATACCCACTGGATATCAGTCTTGACCTGAAGCTATATGATGCTTATCAATTGGAGCAATCTTTCAAAGAGCATGTCTTCCCTCAAATTCTTCGTTGGAGGAGAGTGAGCATTCATGCGGCCCGCGAGGAGAGTGTCACTCAAATATTCTCCTGCCTTCGAGACGCATCAGCTAGTGTCCTACAGGAGCTCGAAATTCGGGTGGGGGATATCCACGGATCACATGTTCATATATCTGAACACAGCATGCACCCCAAGATTATGTCTGGAGGAACGCCATCTCTTTACTCCGTCAGGATTTCCGGGCTTTGCCTGCATTGCTCCAAGTTCGCACAAGGCTTGACCACCATGGATATCGGTGGTGAAGTACACACTGTTGGTGATACAACTTTTCGTGATTTGAAGGAAGTTTTTGCGGCCTCTCCTGCGCTGAGAAACCTCATCATTCGTCGGCTCGACATTGATTTCTCAGAAAATGATAAATTTTCACTCATTGAGATCCCGAAATTGTCTTCTTTGACAGTGGATTTTGAAATCCGTCATGGAAACCCGTCATCGAATGTGGAATTCTTTTCACATCTCTCCCTACCCGTTCTCGAACGCTTGGAGATTTTACGAATTTCAGAGACAGAATTCCTGGCTCTTCTACGCCGAAGCCAGCCAAGGTACCCAACAATTCAAAACCTCACACTTGTCCATTGCAACAGTCACTGCGAGACGCTCTCCAATTTTCTCAAGCTTTTCCCTGTCCTTAAACATCAGGGAAAAAAAGGGTGGTTGTGTTGCCGTATGTAGCGTAGATAGCAGTTGTAGTCCCATAGCCAACCCCCTTGTCTGTAGCACTTTGTAGCTTCCACCGAAATGTATGAAATGTTCTGTAGCACAGTGTAGCACCTTAATTCGTGACTGTAGCACTACAAGCCAGCATATCACAGTAGCCCTGTATTGCTCCATACTCATACCTAGCGATGTGTAGTCTGTATATCCATACCGAGTGTTACTTAACAAAATATTGTTCTTTCTATTTCAGTCAAAGTAGGGAAATGGATCGATAATTCAGGCATTGCAGACATGCCACGCTAGTAGTACAGAAGAGACAGTCATATTGAATGAGAGTGGACATATTCAAATTGACGCCGGCGAAAACCTTCACTCCGCATTCCCGGCCTCGTCCTCAGAGTCATAAGTGCCGGCACGTGCTTCAAACTCTTCAATGGCAGCGGTGAACTGGTCTTCATTGAGTCCATGAGTGGTGCGGCGCTTGTTGGGCTCAACCTTGGCATGGAAGCTAAAGATGAACGAAGATCAGTAATGCTAAAGTAAAGAAAACTTGAAACATACCGGGCATTCTTTAAAATGCGTGTGAGGAGCTTCGGAACCATTTGAAACGCAACGGTACGTTTCGCAAAGTCTTCAATAACCTCGAGATGCTTGTTGTAGTCGGAGGAATACGATGCCGCAGAGAACTCAATCTTCTCCCTCACACCAGTCGACCACTCATCTATACAGCATTGAATCTTACATACATATCAGCATGAAGACCACAGAATCATGGAGAGCAACGGAAGGACCTACTGCGGTGAGTACGAGAGCCAACGCCTGGTGTGGGAATGGCGTGAAGACATCTGCGTATTTGACCCCTTCGTCGGACCTGTTCACAAACCACATCGCATTAATTGCCTTTTGAATAATAGGGTGCTCGAAGAGGCCGCTCGCTTCGACAGATTCAGGAGCACGGGCCTTTCCAAACAATTAGACAAGCTGCAATGGATCAGAAAGCAACTCACTTTGTATACAAAAGCATAGTTGTCGAGGAGTTCTGCGGCTATTGCAATGTTCTTTGCGACGGCTGACTTGGAACTAGTATCGAAGCCGAAAAGACTTTCCACAAGAGGTCGGACTTTAGTCTTGAGCTCGCCACGACACTGTGATCCCCGGCGGGTAACCTGAAAAGCAATCAGAAACAAGCTCACATTTTGCACCAGCACGCACAAGTTTGATGACTGCCGAAGGGGCTTTGATATCCTCCAGCTCGTGTTCCGCCAGAGCTTTCTTCCAAGCTGCCTTGGCCATTTTGACCTCTTGTCGCTTGTCTGGCCATGGAGTCTCCGTCGAAATGGCACACCTGAAGAATGCGATAGCGGAGACAATTAGTTCCTGGCTTTCTAGATCGAAGTCAGCTGTCTTCGCCCTCATGGACCTGGATGTCTTCGGGCTCTTATCCACATGCGCATACTCCCCATCTCCCGGAGATGCGGAACGAGCATGCTTGGCTCCAACCGACTCTGCGGCTTCCTCACCCAGGTGTGGAGAGTCACTGCGGTTGCTACCATTCTGACCACTGGGAGTTGTGTTGGAAACAGATGGAGACCGGCCACGGGGTGATCCGCTGCGATTGGCCGCAAGTGAACGACCACGACCCCAATTGCCGTCATCATGCCACTGGTCTTCGCGGTCTTGGGTTGCCTAAGTATTTCCATGTCAGTTAAGATCAGATGAAGGTCAAAAACGTACGGCTCTGGTGTAGGTTGTCGTTGCGGCTTGACGGGAACTGTCATCAGATGTGCCGCCGCCGCCGCCACGCGCAACATCCTTAGGTTTCCGTCAAGATCACGTAGCAGGAGTTACGTGTCACTTACTTGAGTGTTGCTGCCTGCCGTGGACCTCATATCGGCACTGTTCCGCTCCGGGCGGCCACTGGCAACACTCCTTGATTCTTCACGCCTCTCGACCTATGGCATGCTGTCAACGAAGGGCATTCACGAAGCTGGCTGATCATACCTGAGGAGGGACTGTGGTGTTGCGGTCCTTCAGCGGACGCCTCGAAGGCACTTCAACCGCGCGAGACGTGACCTGAGGGACACAGAACATTGGTTAGTGGCGAAGGATAAGCAACAAATCTTGCACCTGATTGTTCTCTTGGGGTTCATCGCTTTCATCTTCTTCTGTTATGATAGATAGTACGTGAGCGATACTATAGGTGGCCGTAAGTTACAGAACACTTACTGTCGTCTTCATCTTCACTCGAATCAACTCGAAGTTGCTTTGTCTTCTTGAGCTTGGAGCGTTCGTGGGCTGCGAGGCGTTCTTGTCGACGATTTTCTTTCTCAGCAGCTTGTTCCTCTGGGTAATGATTCAGTAAGTAAGAAAGACAGGGGTGGGAACACTGTGATGGCACGGCAACATCGCTTTATCGTACATTGAAGGCAAGAGCGTCAGACATGATGAACAAATCCAAGGAAAAGCGGCGTGTCGCAGTCGGGACATTGGCCGTGAAGACTGTGCCAGACATATGCATCGGTGGTGGCAGGCGCAATCGCGCCGCAAAACTGACTGCTACGGAAACAAGCTAAGACAACTTACCCATGTACTTGGCTTTGTCGGTGGCTTGCTTGTCCCGATGGGCCGGCTTGCGCCCACCGCTGTTGGTGTGAGCACTGTGAGGTATAATAGATATGGGAGCCATGCAATGAGTGAGAGTCTTCAGTGAGGAAACCAAGTGGTGGTTGGGGAAGAAATGGGAAACGCATGAAATGGGACTATTTGAACCAACTAACCATGGCCAAACAATTCCCAAAGAACAACCAGTGACGCGTCGGGGGGATACCGCGTGACCTAACCGGCCGGCACTACGTGACTTGACCACAATATTGTCCTCTGATGTCGCAAGTCAAAGCAATGATACCCAAGTGTCCCTACTGTCATAAAACACTCTCGACCGCTTCGGGAGTTGGCCATCACATTTCCAATACACCCGCATGCCGAAGAAAGGAGGAAGAGGAGATGGAGAGACAGGACAGTTCGCCAGAGCCACAAGACGATAGAAACACCCCAGTTCAACTTGACTATGACCTCGATCACAACCTGGAGAATGACGGTGACATGTTCATGGACTACGTCCCTCCCACCCGAGAAGGCTCCCCGGCAGGTGATAGCGAAGCGCCACCACGCAAAAGAGTGCACATTGAGGATGTTGATGATGATGACATCTCCCCTGAGCGTCGTTTTGTTGATGAATTTGCTGGTGCGGCCGAAACACATGGAGTTGGCGGGATAGAATTCGAGCGAAGGGAGGCGGAACAGAGGGAGAATGGTGAATCGCGGTGGGCTCCATTTGCCGACGACGAGGAGTGGGGACTCGCGCAATGGTTGATCAAAACCACGGGTCAGAAGAATACCAATGATTTCTTGGAGCTGCCTATTGTACGTCGCTGACTCTGATCTTGTACCAACGACTGACAGTATGACACAGACGAGAAACCGGTCGGACTTGTCATTTCATAATAATTACGCATTCTTGAAGAAAATCGATCAACTCCCTATCGGCGCAGACTGGAAGTGTGATCTTGTAACGGTCCAAGGCGATCAGAGGGACGCGGAGGGCAATATAATGATGGAGGAAGTGGAATTGTGGCGCAGAGACCCTGTGGAGTGCGTGCGTGAACTGATTGGCAATCCTGCATTTCGAGACGGGATGGCGTACGCACCAGAGAAGGCCTTCACAAGTGACAATCCAGACGGTGACCGCATATATGACGAGATGTGGACGGGTAACTGGTGGTGGAAAACGCAGGCAAGGAAAGAGAATCATGGGGATGGAACAGATTCTCACATTAATGTTGAATAGGAAAAGGTTCCTAAAGGCCGAACAGTAGCGCCTATCATCCTGTCATCAGACAAAACCAGTCTTTCACAGTTCCGGGGTGATAAGAGCGCTTGGCCAGTCTACCTGACAATCGGTAATATATCCAAGAATATTCGCCGTCAGCCTTCAAAGCATGCCACGGTACTGATCGGTTATTTACCTGTGGCAAAACTGGACTGCATCGCGAGGGATGAAGCGCGAAAGGAGGCAACCCATCGACTTTTCCACCATTGCATGGAACTCCTGTTGCGGCCATTGGTTACTGCGGGTAAGGAGGGGGTTTTGATGACATGCGCGGATGGATACGTACGACAAGTCCACCCAATTCTCGCTGCATACGTTGCAGACTACCCGGAGCAATGTCTTGTGGCCTGTTGCAAGGAAAATAGATGTCCCCGATGCGTCGTTGGGTGGAAGGAGGGAGGGAAACCAACCTTGTCTCAGGAGCGCAATCAAAAGGTGACACTTCGTGTTCTGGCCAAGAAGAAAGCGCTTGGGGAGTGTCAGCGCTTCGAAGAATGGGGCTTGCGCCCGGTTTACTCGCCATTCTGGGCAAAACTCCCGTACACCGATATCTTCTCAACCTTTACACCAGACATTTTGCATCAGCTACACAAGGGAATGTTCAAAGATCATCTCGTTACCTGGGTCAGTACAATTGCGGACGAGAAGGACTTGGACAATCGCTTCCGTGCTATGTCTCGATACCCCGGACTGCGACACTTCAAAAAGGGGATCTCTTTTGTTTCGCAGTGGACGGGCGCTGAACACAAGGCCATGCAGCAGATATTCGTCGGACTGCTGGTAGGATGTGTTGACGCGAGAGTCGTTACTCTCGTAAAATCCCTAATTGATTTCATTTACTTGGCGCAGTACCAGTCGCACACAACGCAGACACTTACGGCCATGCAGGAAGCACTTGATAGCTTTCACGCAGCGAAGCACGTCATCATTGAGATGAAAGTGCGAGCGGACTTCAACTTCCCGAAGTTCCACTCCATATTGCACTACATTGAGTGCATCGAACTCTTCGGCAGTGCGGACGGCTATAACACTGAGTCACCTGAGCGCCTGCATATCGATTATGCAAAGAAAGCTTACCGCGCTAGTAACAAAAAGGACTACACATCCCAGATGACTGTTTGGTTGGAGCGTCAAGAGGCCGTACATCGTCAGAATACCTACCTTGAATGGATCAGGGACAGATCTGCCGAAAAGAGATATGTTAATGACGGTGGTGATGACTCGGCAGAAAGTGACGAAGAACACGAACCAGATGCTGACGGAAACCGACCGGCAGCGGAGCTGGTCTTCAGTCGATCCGCAATGCTAAGTAGGCGTTCATCGAGAGGCTATTACATCGCTAAGAAGAGCCCCTTCCCCCGGACACGAGTAGAAACCTTTGAGACCCTCCATGGAGCGACGAACTTCACCAGAGATGTGGCTAAATTCCTGCAGGCGAAAAAATTCAAATCAACTCCGCACAAAAGTACTCGATATGACACATACAAGGCCGTTCATGTCCTCACTCCAGACCACATCCATATGAGTTCAACGAAACGCCTGAATAAAATTCGAGCTACGCGGCCGTCGGAGCGTGTAGGGCGGAAAGCTGCAATTCCTGCGCAATTTGATACCGCATTTGTAATTGACGACTTGGAGCTGTACAATGCAGAGAAAGGCATCGCAGGTTAGTGGGTATTAATACGAAAAAATGACTTTTGCTTACCGTAGTTACAGGCTTGAAAGTAGCAGAAATTCGCGTCATCTTCACGTTACCAGAGGAGTTGGGATACTGGCCCCATCCACTTGCCTACGTCCACTGGTTCAAACCTCTGACCACTCGCGAAACCGGCATTGACATGTTCAAAATTGGACGGGCGAGGAGAAATCTGGAACCGCATTCAGAAATCATCAGCGTCGACAGAATTGCGAGGGGATGTCACCTCATACCTAAATATGGCACGGGGACCATCAATCCAACGTGGACGACGGCCAACGTGATGGAGAAAGCGAAGGAATTCGACGTGAACAAATACATAAACTTCGACATTTTCGACTTGCTCCATGAATGACAAGTACGTACCTTCAAATACCGAAAAGCGGCGTTGATATCTTACCGAGAATAGGGAGATTTGGTGGTCAATGTTGAAGCACACGAATTGAGGCACACATTTCGCGCAACGCCAACGGAGTGGTAGCCTTGGTCGAACGGCCACGCGATCTCGAAGATCACGCGCTCTAGGTGACGTTCTGTGCTGGCCTGTTGCAGCCACGGATAACGATGCTCAGCAACAAGACCTCAAGAATCTCGCGCACGATACATGTCAAATGAAGGCGGCGCGGATAGATTCGAAATCGATCCACGCACGGCCACCCGAGGCGGTCGAGCTTGAGACGGCCAAAAATTCGCAAATGGTAGGAGGCTCGTTAGATGGTTGCGAAGGACTCGGGGTGAACCGCTCACCTGGCTAGCGGGAACTGCGCCAATGGTTGAAGTTGGAGAGAACACGGAGGTGGACACGGAAGCAAATCATGGCGTCGACGGAAGCAAATCACGACGACGCGACGGAAGCAAATCGACAAGGAGAAGTGTTCAAACTCCGCGTCAAAGGCGAAAAGAACAAACGGAAGGCGTGGCTTGCTTACGTTGGGTTACGACGTAAGCAAATCAAACCACCAATCGTCGTGGACTTGTTCTCATGTGAGTTATTGTTCGTATATGGCTCTCTATACAGTACCGACGTTTCTTCCCGCTAGCTAGAGGCGCGCGATCGCCTTGTTGCCTTGTTGCTGAAGACTGGCCCAGCTACGAACCACAACAAGACAAAAAGGATCACCAAACCTCCCCCAATGGAGTTGGCCATAGGTACGTCGCGTCGATTTCTGCTCAAATAATGTATCGTTGACCTCTTGCGATTCATTTACGTACCAAGCCCCCATTGAAGAAGCCAACGCCAACGCCAACACCAATCCCGCAACCTCAGCCGACATGCCAACATCTTTTCAAACTGTTCCTCGTTATCTCAAGGTTCCATCATCCAACCACTCCAGCTTCGGCCTGCGTCAGTTCCTTTAGGTTTCGCTGTCCGATATCAATAGATTTTATCAACTTCTCTGGTACGCATCAGCTTCATCATTTGTTGTCTATCGTTGGCTTTATTCAGACCCGCTCTCTAATCAGCTTCTCGAACCTCGTCATCACCATCGCGATTGAGCACACGGAGCAGTCCCTCGATTACTCCCAACCTTTAGTACTCACCAGACACGACACGATACGCAGCGCAACATGTATATCTCAGCAGCTTCGAAGCCGATCACACCTCGACCGCCGGATGCCGAGCGTTCGCTCGAAAATGCCGATGGTGAATGGGAGTATGGTGGCGAGGGCAAATCCGATCGGAGGCGCCGTTGCTTGGAGTGCGCAGTCTCTTAGGGTAAATAGTAAATATATTTCTACAGTGTTCTGCCTACAGCGTATGGTTAGCTACATCGACGCACGCTGTGGGTACGTAAACTACACGGTCTACAGACAATGGGTACTGAGCTATGTGGGCTAAGAGGGCTATGGACACGTACAGCCTGGGCTACATTGCGCTACGGTAGCTATCTCGTGCAACATACGGCTGGCTGGGAGCTACGAGAAATTTCTTTTTTCCTGATGAAACCCTCAATGTCATCAACCCGATTGACTCATTTGATCTTCCAGACACGGTGTCCACGTTAACTATCAAGTCTGACACCGTGTTATGGGTGGATTCGTTATTGAAGGATCTCAAGGCCCGCAGAGTAAAGGGAATGAATTTCAAAACCTTATCCCTCGTCATTTGCGAGAGTGCAGATGAAGAACAACCGCCCGCTTGGCTGGTTCTGGAGCCATATTGTCACATTTCCGAAAGGTCCTTCAATGATGAGGCTTTCCACTTCACGGGATGGGATGGGCAGCATCAACACTATGGTCAATATGAATCGAGCGATTTTGATGACTCGGATGATGACAGAAGCAGTGAATATTGGGACAGTGATTACATTGCAGCTCAAAATGCGTCAGATTAATTTGTCGGTTGAGTTGACGTGATGCCATTCATATTTTCTTGTGTTCAGTTTCTCTGCCAGTGAGAGGTCATAGACGTGTTTGTGGTTACCTAACCAATTCATGGGCAAGTGCAAACAGTGTTAGAAATGTATCCATTCACGGGCCTTGACACGGTTTGCGCAATGTAGGTAGGTTTCTCACCGACAGACTGACAAGGGAGGGACTCGGATAACTTCTGAACAAAACAAAACGCAACAAGCAACAAGAATTCTTGGACCGAGACCATTCACAAGACCTACTGGCGCAGTGAAAACTCGTGAACTGGGCTCTGTCGAGATGGCTGAGTCACATGGTCATCAAGCGAACGATGAACTCCTTTTTGTTGCTAATCTGCCGATCCTCGCTATCCAGAAATCTCACCCCATCTTCCCCACGCAGGATACATCGGCACTAGCTCTCACCTCTGTTTGTCGTGTAACCCGAGGCCACCACATCGATTTGACATCTGACACGACTCTGAACCACTTTCACACCTGGTCTCGTGGCGCTGCGCAATCGCGGTAGTCAATAAACCGAATTATGGACAGCGAATGCTCTGAATTGCCTGACCTATCGGACGTGGAAGAGAAGGTCGATGTGAAGGTCGATGTGGGGGCAGTAAGTGATCTGATGGATATTCTGTCGCACATAAAGCAGGCAAATGGCGATGTATATGATGATCTCATACACGACCCCTCGTGCGTATTGACACTCGCTCTTGTGCTGTCCAATTCACTTACGTGGCTGAAAGTGAGTTTGAAATCCACGAAGAAAATTTCCGAATGCCTGCGGTCTCCAAATCTTTGCGAAGACTGAGAAAATCTCGAAATGTCCTTCGGGTGTTGCTTAGAATTGCTGTCAGCAAGATTGACGTCCTTGAGAATAACTGCATGCCATATTTCTTTGAGAAAGGGATCAAGGCCTTGCCAGATGAACTTCTGCGACACATTTTTGAAGTTGGTTACGAGGATGAAGACATTAATATTAATGGCTGCGCAAACTTTTCAGTGCATGTTTCTGGAATTTCTCGGCATTTCAGACGCGTTGCGTTAGGCAGCCCGTGTATATGGAAGCGCCTGCACAGCGGTATGTCACCGGAGCTGCTAGCGATGCTCACTTCCAGGTCAAAAAATATCGGTCTTCATATTCGTCTGAACACATGGCACCTGGAGGAGGACCGACTACTAGAATTCGCGCGGATTTCACAGTTCATGCAGATTGCAGCAACACACTGTAGGCGATGGGAAAGTTTTGAGCTCGACTCACACAGGGTTTGGAGTGCCATTTCAATTCTTAGGCAATACTCGAACTTGGATCTTCCGCGCCTTTCAAGTCTTTCATTGCGGGTCGCTTATCTTCACGAACAGGAAGTCACCAAAGTTGGGAGTATTGCCAGCTCCTGGATTCTTCCTCGCGTACGCCACATGTTGCTTTACAACGTCGTTATTGGTGGTGCAGCAACATGGGCCAATTTGTCATCATGTAGAATTTCCTTCAGTGCCTCATATAGGTTTAACGAATCGGATATGGGCCAGGTACTTCATGGTCTTTGCGACATGCCGTCTTTGGAGTCACTTTCACTGCAACTCTGTGACTTCGTGAGGTTCGGCTTTGCCTCTGGGCTAGAACGGGTTCACTTACGGATGCCAAACTTGAGGACGCTTACGTACATATTGAGGAACTGCGATCAGGAGCTCATCATCGCACCTCTTATCAGCAGAATTCTGCTTCCAGGATTGCTACACCTCAACGTCGAATTTAGCAGTTCGGACGATGACGAAGTCCGGCTTTATCACCTATTTAAAGGCATCGATCCATATCCATCCCTTCGAACTTTAAGCCTTAAAGTGGACGGCTCTCTACTAGGTGAATGCGACCTTGCCATTGTGCAGAAATCTGTGCCATCTTTGAAGCATGTTTCTCTGGAAGGCTTTAGCAACAACCACATTTCCCCTCCGGACCCGACTCATTCATGGGAGACTCTTCGTATTGAGATTCATGAAGGCATGGACGACACGAGCATTACGGGGATCGCAGATGCGTTGATGAAAGGTCCCGTATTCCAAAGATTGGAAGTCATACAGTGCCGAAATATTTCATTGCAATGCCTGAATGCTTTGAAGGCACGAATGGGAAGCAAGCTTCTCTATCAACATCACCGTTCATATTCCGGTGAGTACATTCTCTTCATCCCCGAGACGTTTGCCAATAACTTCGACAGCCCTGTTCTGAGAAGCATAGCGCAGAGCACGTCGCATCCGCCATGTGCTCTTCTACCTCTGTCCGCCCCATTAGCAGAATTCACGCATTACACTCCCATCCAACACACGTTACAAGTCAGTAGACGACTGGGGACAAAAGCTTGGATATGTTTAACTCTTGAACTACGTAGAATCAATGTACAATTTGAATGCGATGGCAAAGATAATTACTGAGGCTCGGAATGTGAAGACCGGGAGATAAATTGTTCTGACCCTGTTTGAGGTCATCATCGCGTTTTATTCCTGCTGAGGAATTCGTCGGCGGTGACTCCACTAACCAACGAAGAGTGACATTCCGTTTCTGATGGTTGTACGGGCTATTTGCAGACACGGACAGTGAAAGCGAATCCAGCATTTGTTTGGTGCTTGCATGAAACATACAAATTTCTGCCTATCTCGAGTCACTGCGGCTTGCCACGTGATGCTACTTCGGATGCTTCGTCTGACTCGACTCTACTACAACCAACGATGCCCGGATCAAAACACGGTATGAGTATGAATGGTCGTCCAACTCTGGGAGCCGTTAACTTATGAATGTTTCACAAAGTTGCATTGACGAAGAAACCGGTTGCAAGGGGAAGTACGCAACGGAATCCGCCAGCCAAGCTATCTTCGGATGAGCCACAGATACATTGCAAAACCCGAGCCCTGTTGAACAAGCTTACAGGACAAGTGTGTGGTCGATGGGAGAGTTTCGAGTTCGACAATCACAGTCAGCTCAGCTTATCCATCTGTCAGAAACTCTCCGAATTACACTTTGAACGCCTTTCAAGTCTTACCTTGAAATGCTGTTCTGAAACAGCAACGAAACTTGAAGACGTTGGGAGTATCGCAAACTTCTGGACTATTGAATGCTTGCGCCATCTTAGCATCCGAAATGCTACTTTCCACCGTACGCAACCTGAACATTGGACGAAACTAACGTCATGTGAGATTATTCTTAACGACACAAAGCGGCATGCAGACAAATGGGAAATCGGCTACGTTCTTCACGGTCTAGGCGCCATGCCATCTTTGCAATCACTTACATTGCACTTCCACGGTTTCACGGGTTTTAGTGGCGTCTGTGAGCCGGAAATGGATCCCTTACCCATGACAAATTTGAGGACGCTGACCTACATTTTTGGATACTGCAATCCGAAGAGTATCATTACTCCATTTATCGGAAGAATTCTATTTCCAGGACTGACTAGCCTCAACATCGAATTTCGCTGGCGGTGTGGGGACATCCGACTTGATTGGCTGCTTAAAGGATCCGATCCTTATCCATATCTTCGAAGTCTTCATCTTAAAATTCATGACTGCGTCGTCAATACATGCGACCTTTCAATGGCGCGGAAAGCCATGCCATCCTTGAAGCACATATCCCTCGATGGGCTTTTCAACGATATTTATCCAGGGCCTTCGGACTCTGCGCATTCATGGGAGACTCTTCGCGTTGAGAGACACGAAAACATGAGCGGGAACATTGCATTTATAGCGAAGGAACTGGTGGATGCTCCCTCATTCCAAAGATGGGATATCATACAACACAGAAGTATTTTTCACGGCAATGTCTGGAAGATTTGAAGGTACGGATGGGAAGCAAACTGTTTTATTGGCTTTGAGGTTTTCATGTGAGTATGTTGGTTTGTCGTCGTCGCCGGGTGATTTCCTAAGACCGAACCCGACAGCCATTTTTTCTCTTACTGCCCCTTCGATTGTTCAGGACACCATCGTGGAGGAAAACAGCATTTTGCCTTCTGTGTTTTCTTGTTATGGTTATGTACACCGAGGATTACTAGGTGCAGGCCACAGCAACGCTTTGTATATTATAATAATTGTGCGAATCTCTTGTCTAGTATCACTCCGTTTTATATCTTTCTCGTGACAACTGTTTGACTAAAAAAGGCAGGTTTTCACGCTCCGCCTCGTGCAGCAAAAATACTGGTCATGATCGTATCTTCAGTTCTCCCACATGATGGCCGCGATCCAAGTATACGCGTCGTTTCCTTGCGTCATGGCACCCGGCGCTGATCTCAATCTACATGCGGGCAATTGGTACTGGGTACATTGCCTCACCTTTCCACTTGAGACGCTCAACGAACTACGGATCTCTCCACGTCCGTACAAATGGATCCGATATGCAATGGGAGTGGTCGTTGGAGCAGAGGGAGAGCTTTCGTCCAGTTCCGACCAGCTCACTGTTTTGGACTACACCGCTTGCCTCCCAGCCGAGTCTCATAACCTATACTATCACACCAGCGACGCCGAGAAGAGACGAATGTTCCCTGTTGACCCGAAGATGGCGCGCACAGGCGTTACTTCTAGTGCTGCCACTGCTCGGAGGAATAATTTCCGCACCGACACTGCACACCGGGATGGAGACCGATGCGTCTTGAGTGGGACACGCGCGATGTCCTGTGATGCTGTGCACCTCCTGGCCCACAGTAAGGGCGACTCGGTATGCTACTCTTACCCTGATTCTAACCTCGCTCACCATCGCAATGGCGGCAGTACATTGCGACATATACCGAACGTCGCAACCGAGACCCTACCGGCGCCGACGTCATACAGGACATCGACAGCGTTCGGAATGGCCTTTTCCTCAACAAGGTGACTCACTCCGTGTTGGGCACAGATGTTGCATTCATACCGGTGCGTGCCATTTGTATGATACCGAACCAAAGTCTGATGGCATTGATAAACAGACCCCAAATTTCGCGATGGACACATCCGACATCGACCTCACCGCACAACCAGGAGAAATTCGTTATACAGCCCATTTGTTTGAGCTCAGTGATCCATCCGCCCTTAACGGTGTAACTCCCGGTAGTTCACTCCAGATGGCAAATACTCCCGACTGGCCCCCTTCAATTCTCTTCGATGCAGTGTATGCGACCACCATCGTTCACCATTTTGGATCGCCAGAACTGAAAGATGTAGTTGCTAAGACTTGGAAAGACACCTTCTATCCAGACGGGGTCATGAGCCAGGCGCAAGCAGATCAGAAGGCCACCGGCGATGCACGAACCACCGCCATGAAGAAGACAGGGACACAAGTGCAGGAGCGTCAGGAGCGCCATGACACTCGCACTTCCCCGGATGGATTAGACCTGCTCTTGGCTCTGCCATATATCTTGGTGCCACCAAATGAAGTACAAGCTATATCAAGAGAAGCCGCAGAGAAGGCAGAGGAGGCAGAGGCAGTAGAGCAGATGAGAAATCGAGAGAAAGTTATCGCTTGGAACAGACAAGTCATTGCTTCGTGGTGAAGGTATGCTCGATGGCTACCCGTAGCCTGTCGCCTTCCAATTTTGCCACCCCGCATCAGCTATCGCATTATCGGCTATATCACATCTTAGCAACACTGCATGCTCCCACCACCTCATCGACGATCATCTTGAAGACTATCCACGGCATTCCGACCCGAGATCGCCGAATTGAGCCTTACCGAATCTTGACGAACACTTTCGAGAACTGCTACGAAAGCCAGGATCTCAAACGAAGCCTCTTTGACGGACTCGTAGCGTGCTCATATTTTACACTCTTGCTTGCCACCGCGCTCTTCCTTGTATCTCAGACGTTTCATAACTTCAATGTTTCACCTCTTTCACGCTGTTGTTGTTCCGATGTATCTCGACTTACTTGTAGCCTTACAAAGCCCAATACAAACCAGTTTTCATTCTTACGACGCGACTGCAAAATGACGACTCACTCGCCGACGTCGGTGTTTGAGTACTCTCATTCTCTGTGGGACTGATATATTTCCATTACGACACCATGTCGCGACGACCTACTGATCTACAGTCACGCCCCCACGCGCAAAATCGCGTTCTTCTCGTCCCCCCTCGACACGAGGAGCCTCTGCGTCTGACTCTCGACCCTCGTCTCCCGCCTCTGTTCCTTCTGCCACCACCGCTTGCTCGGCGATCACCCACCCTTTCTTCGACCGGCTCTCTGTGACTCTGTCTCCATGGTCGAACAAATCCCGGAGAGCTCTGTATTTTATTTTCCGACCTCCAATATGTAGCCTACCTCTTGAAATCTGTTCTACTCCAATGCTGTTGTGCCTATATCATATGTAAAAAAAGCTATTGACGCATGCATGACGACCATTTCGAAGCAAGCAAACGGCCATATTCATATCACGCGTCGCTATCGGTACAACGCACCGTTGTAGAGGCAAAGTAGATATGTAAACCCATGATTGCCATCCTGACCATAATTCTGTCTTTCTCCGCGTACATAAAACTTCTGTTGATATTTATAACCATCAATTGCAAACAAGCCTTGTGATGAATGGCGAACTTGTCAGAATAATACAGTCATCTCGCCAGTCTGGTGATATACATCCAAAAACATGTCGTCCAAATCCCATCTCACTTCGATGCCCAATTCTAACACACCACGACGCCCCTTCACCTAACCATCACAGTCTCGCAACCACCTTCCCCTTCCGTCTCCCGTCCCCCTTCTTCCTCCCCTTCCGCTCCTTCTCCATCTCTTCCCTCTCCCTCTCCAATGCCTCCTGGAACTTCGGCCCGTTCCTCAAAGCATGCAAGATCCGCTCTTGCATCCCTGGTTGTCCAGGAGCGTACAGGTCGAACTCCGGCGCGCGTGCGTATCCGATGGTCGCCGTCTTTATCAGGATCGCACTAGGTGGGTGTTAGCGTTTGAATTATCAGCGGGAAGATGAGGAAAATGTAAGGGTGGAACGGCTGGGGGGAGAGGAACGGAGACGTACGCTGTCAACCCGAAAACAGGCTTCACACCATCTGCCTCTCTCCCCGTCAAAAACCGATGCATGCGGATTGGCCGTCCATCATGCCACGGAACGTCCACGTAGGTGTGATACTCCGCTTGGAAGTGCGAATATGGCTCCATGTGTTCAATATCTTTCTCGGCTTCCTCCACCTGCAAGTTATCGTCGTCGTGGGTATCTTCCTGTCTTCGGTCTCGCATCCGCCTCACCCCACCCACTTCGACAACACGATCGTTATCGTAATCCTCGCTCTCCTCACCAGGTGGCCTCCTATACCGATAACCCGGCGTTTTCGGGCTGTATGGCGCACGTAACATAAACGGCGTCGTTGAGCTCAGGAATGACGCGAGCGGATGGGAGAAGAGGGAGGCTACTTCTGGTGTGTTCAGAACTGGCTATGGGTCCGAAAAATTGCGTTCGCGTATGAGACTAGTGACGTTTAGTGAAAGATAGGAGATACGTACACGTGCGGTGGTGTCTAAAACGAGGACAACGACACTGTACGTAGCCGAAAATGGAGACTGATATTAGTGATTTTCATTTTTCAACTAGGCGGGAAACCACGCACGGAGTGACAAGGAGTTGGTTACCGGCCAGAAATGGCTCCAGTATGCAAAGAAGCGGTACTTTGTGCTTATCCAGTGATAACCCGATCTACCCCAAAATAATTTCACTCCACCAGTTGGTTTGCGGGATTTCGAGAAAATACCTACCTCTTCGAATGCTTCTCGCCGCTGATCCAAAACATTCAAATTCAGAATTAAATTTGTGGAAAGAATTGCAAAAAAGTATATGAAGGACGCACAGCCGTATCTTCGATGTTCCGGTCACCACGTTCGAACTTCCCGCCAGGCAAGGACGTATCACCTGCGTATGATCGTAAGGTATCTGATCGCCTGGAAACGAGAGTCTGATGAGTGCTTCATCTTTATGAATGTGGCAAAGCGTTCTCATAGGTCTCTATCCAATCCATACAAAATTGGCGTCACGCCAAACCCAACCTTGTCCAGGCTGCACGAGTCGAGTACTCCGACGCAGAAACAGATGGAAAGAAGACGCCGACAAAACGAAACACATACCGACTAAGTAACACCCTCAGAGTCCCATGTTTATCTACGAACAACGCCACTAATACACCCGCGGTGCGGGACTGCGCGACTCGATCACGATCTCGAGAGACGAGCTGGTCTGGAGGCTTTGGTGCGCGATAGTTTGACAAGTTTCGTAAACAACTACCGCAATGGAGTCGTAAGATCTCATGAAGATTGGAAATAAATATGTAGGGCGTACCGTCGCGTTTCGTCCGTCAGCGGTGGAAGTGAGTGAATACCGATCCGTGGTCGGGTGGAGAACAGGAACTCGGGGATTCGGACTGTCGGCATGTTGACCATGATGAAGTATGAAAAACGGTTGTTTTCGCGACAGTTCGCCTTATTGTTAAGTTCGCGTGCTTTGCAGACGATGCTTGAATGAGAGTATTTGCCAGCTTCACGATCACGACGACAGTGAACTCCAGTCCACGACCTCCCACACCACCAGACGACCAGGCAGCGACTGTATTGCTCAAGTTCCGAGTCGGTATGGGTTTCAATAGCAAATTCTCTCTATACTTCGGTATTGACAGTCAGAGACATCATCTGCGGGTTGATGAAGTCGAGCACAAGTTGGGGTGTGTGGCGCGTGCCATAACCGAGTCGCCACCAGGGCCACGTGGCTCGCACCCGAGTCTAACCACGAGTGGATACATCCGGAAAGATGCCTCGGGGCACCTTCTGCTGAATAGCAGCCTCGGAAAACGGGAACTCGTGAACGGTTTGCCAACTTTCGCCAAACAATGACTTCTTCCTTGCTTTGTGCTGACGATGTGTGCTCCTGACAAACCCGCGTGTAGCCATGTCTCTCAGTTTGTTAACCGATAATTTGCCAGGACGTGACGTACCGACCTTCGGGGACCTGTCGATATCGACGATCACTTTCATTTCTCGAGCTTCACGTTGACCACGAAGCTGTGGCCGTTCCACCAGAAGATTCTCAAGTAATCTAATTCATCCAGTGGAGAAGACATTCTACACATGGTAGAGACGATCGCGCGTTCGGCGTGCGAGGAAGTCCATATATTCTGGGACTGGCTGCAGCTCTACGGGCGACATATCCTCGAGAAAGGCAGAGACATTTTATTTTCCATTGTTTCCAGATGCGTTTGAGCTGTCAATTAATTCACCTGGTACGCTATAAACTCAGTAAATTCTGTGAAGGCCTTAACCGTCTGACTCTCAGCAAAGTTCTCACTTTCGTTGTACGACTGCTTGGACGAGTCCACTGGCCCATGAGATACCACCTTTAGTGCTGACGGACTCGGATGTCAATTGGTATCTTCCAGAGTCACATGCAACTTCAAGAACAAAAAATACGTCTGATTTATGCACACCGAAGAACTTTACGGTCGGAATTTCCCTAAGCATGAACGTCCTTGCAGGCACAATATTGGAAAAGACTCTGTTCCCTGCTCTACCAGTCAATTCTGCACGATTGGTAAGAACGACAGGTTACTTGCGGTTACAAGATTCCTATTCGACCCCACGGAACTAGAACGTCATACTGGTGAGTTTATACCAAAAGCTGGGAAGCGGAGACGAACTATTTCACGTTCCAGCCCGAGACTTCAAGTCAGGTGGCTGGGTTCGGGCTCGCGCTGCAAGAAGGCCCGCCAAACTCCCCGCACTAGAAGTTTATGTTGTTCAGTACGTATCATGAGGCGAGTGCGGATTATTCACAGGTTCGCGTGACGCAAGATTGACGTTAGCCCCAACTACTCTAGCGATACCTTGTACGGTGAGCGAGGTAAGGACCACGAAAATGAGAGTGGAGAAGTTCTTCGTGGTTTGGATGTTGGTTGAACTTCTGTAAGTCGGTGAATGTGGTCTAAAACGCGATTCGGCTCACCTTTATGCTGTCGGCGTGGGATTAAGTGATCGAAGCCATGGCCGGAGTGTGCGAACTAAAATGTGTGGAATCCGGCCTGGCGCGGAGATGTTCTGAACAGTGAAGTCGTTCGCTCCATATCCACGAGGTGACTAGCAAATCGGGGGGTCGTTCTGATACGTGATAACAAGTCGCTACTGGAATTACAGATTCATGAAGTCTATTTGAGGAATTGTTCCACGATGGACGTCGGCTTAGTGAGTAATTCTACATTTACGACCATTCGAAAGTGTCTAGTTAATAATTGCAGTAATTGCTCTGAAACCTATTTTTGGGACACTGGAGATATCGATGTGTTTGCCTTTCCTTCTGCGGAAACGCCGGAGCATTGCTATTGTTTACCGGAGCAGAGAAGGTAAGCTTTAGGTTGCCCCACACTGACCACAGGAGTGGTATCAGCCAGGACACCATATCAAGTCTCATAGCATATCCAAGCTCCTCATTGGTGAAGACAGATATTGCAGTACTGGCGCTGCGAACCGTTTGAGAGACCCTCGTGTGATTTCTGCATTTGTCTGTGCGCCCACTAACTCATACCATTTACCTGAGATTGGAAACAGCGGAGATGGCAAGTTCAAGCGGCCTAGTGTGCAAGCGGCCAGGCATCGCACATGCATACGATGACTAGGCTAAATTCATTTACGACGATTGGCTATTTCTGGCAATTTCAAGGACTATTTAAGCTTAGGCAGTCTCCATTACAAACGTGTGAGCTCTCGCGTAGTTGAGATATTTGAAATGTTGTGCTTACCTTTCCAGGTGTCAAATCACGGAATGGGGTTGCAAGGAAAACCTCCTCCCAGTCCTCCTCCGGGGCACTAGAGGGTCATACCGATGAGCACATCGGGAGAGTTGATCATAGTGCATTTTACCTTAGGATTCTCAATTGGCTCGCGTGCCGCAATATCAATGTTCCCGCCAACTACACCCGCACCAGCTTGAATAGCGAGCGAGCCAAGGACAGTGAAAATGAGGTAAGAGACGTTCTTCATACTTTGGATGTTGGTTAAATTTGTTGGGTGGTTGCTGATGGGATTTCAACGCGATTCTGCTCCTCTTTATGCTGTCGGCGTGGGTTAGAGCGATTGGTCCAAAGCCCGCCGGCGAGTGTGCGATCCTAGGATTTTAAAATATGAAGAAACCGGCCTGGCTCGGAGGGGCTGCGAGCGGTTAAATGCTGCATGTGCTACTTTCATGATGTGACTCGCAGATTTGAACGCCAAGACGTTTCAGTCCCATTAACTAACGGGACTTTCTTGCGTTTCATGTCCTTGAGTTGGGGACCGTGGGTTTGGTTCCGGACTTAAATTTAGCAGCCATCAAACTTATAATAAGCTTTTAGCCTACCCGAGATTTCTTCTGTCGATCATGAACAATACTGCCGGGGGAAGCGCGCAATACTGTACCAGTACTACTGTACCCTCACGACCGTAGGTTCATTCACGCGTCATGAGGACAGTATTAGTGTGAACTTGTACTAGTAGCACCGCAGAGTCATGCAACCCACAAGGCCCGATATTAGCCTTACATCGAACTCTTCTGCCGTCCCCCGCTCTCTTGGCATCGTTTCGGCTCCAAGGGTCACCCAAATATTTCACGTTCACTTATTTGTATTTTCATCTTCTGGCCATTCTCCTCGCTCCTGGGCCCTGACATTGCTTTTCCGCACTCTCCTTACCCCCTCATTTCCGAATACATGAGACCATATAAGTTTAGCTATGTCTTGAGCAATCTCGCTACTTTCAAAGGTCATCAATCTATTCGCTTATACTCTCCGGCATTCCTCGTGTGCTCCTTCGGCGCGATATCCGTCACCGACCTCGGCTCCGAGTCTGGAGACCAAAAAAAAACATCGCGTTGCTCATAGCTATAGCCAGCTCCTAAATTTGGGTCTAGAAGTAAAACCCACGGTCCCCATTTCAAGGACTTGGCGGTGATAACGTCCCGAAATTCAATGGCACACGGCGTTCAAATTTGCGAGTCACCTCGTGGAGATAAAACGCGCAGTATTTCACCGTTCACAATTCGGCCGGTTTCATCAATGTCTTAGAATCTTAGGGTCGCACACTCCCCGCCGGGGGCTGACAACATGCCTACAGGCAATTTTATCCCACGCCGAAAGCATAAAGGTGAGCAGAATCGCGGTGAGTTCCAATTAACAACTTCCAAACATCCAAACTATGAAGAACATCTCTTATCTGATTTTCACTGTCCTTGCCTCGCTCGCTGTCCAAGCCGGTGCGGCTGTCATTGACGCGAACGCCGACATTGCGGGACGCGCATTAATCCCATCGAAGGTGAACTTCAATATCCGCATACGATCATCCCTTTCCACGTACTGATGGATGTAAATCCCAAGTGCCAAAAATCCGGTGGTTTACCTTGCAGTGCCGGTGATTGACAATTGGAACGGTAAGCACACCATTTCAAATATCACAACTGCGCGAGAGCTCACACGTCATATAATGGAGGCTGCCTAAGCTTGACATTCCTGTATAGCCAGTTATCACGAGTGAATTTAACTGTCAACGGTGTGCCTGTGCCATGCAGGCAGCTTGCACGCAGAATAACTTGAACCTGTCAACGCTGGCTGCTTTTCCCTCTCAGGTAACTGGTATGATTTACTGAACTTCCATAGGAATGCGACAGCGGCACTGGCTCTCAAACGGTTCGAGCGATTACTGGAATACTGTATTTGAATTTATTTTCAACAGTGTGGTGCTCGGTTATTTGATGTTTGCATCGCATTGCGGCCGATATGAGTAAGCATGAAGTGTGTTACTTGTCTGTATATTCCACACAATTAGCTTTTCTAGATGAGATGAAAAGAGGTGGTATCTGAGGAGACGGGACGTTCTCACAATTGAAGAATAGAGCTTATCATACATGGTAGAGGCAACGGTAGGATATGGGATACATGACTCTGTGGTGAATTAAACTGACTTGATTGGCGACAAAGCGACTCAAAAAACGTTGGGTTGGGGATGCTGGAATGAAGGGGTTACAGATCAATTTCATCAAGGGTAGGTCCGGATAATGTGGAGCCCCAACTGGTAAAGATAGCACAGACCCTAAGGGAGATGGTACAATGGCACAGAGCTCTGTCAGGGATTATGAGACTGCCCAAGACGATGGTCATTGGGGAAGCTGTCCGTCAACGGCGAATGGTCGATTGCGTAAGATCAGATACACCGTTGACAACTTGACATGTGCGGACAGTTGTACATATAACGACGGATCTGAAAACCTTCTGAGCTAGACATCGAACGGTTGTAGACATCTCGACAATTCGGTGACTGTTGGGCGTACCGATGAATTGACGACCTAGTCGAACCTGGTAATTTAAAATTCTTTTACCGGTCCCGCCTGATGTGCCACATTTACTCTCCGAATCTGTAGGTTTCGCGACGCACCAATCGTGCAAGCCTCCCTCAACTGTATAGTGCAGAGAATGTCTTTGACACTAGAGCAAGGTCATTATTTGACATTATTCCGCTAGAAAGCCACCTGATTGTGGATTACATGAAGCTCAAGACCTGTAGCAGCGACTACGCCAGCTTGAAGTGTATTTTTGGCACCGACAGAGCTTTGAAGGTTCGGGACGTTCATACCGTGCCATAGAACGTCGCTGAATCAAGACTTCCAGTTTTCCAAGCTGGCAAAATGATATTCTATCTTGCAACAGTTATTTTGTGATATCTTGAGTGTTGGTGGTGCGACGCTCGTTCGTTGTAGGAATTGTGGATGGAGTTTGTAAGGGAATGAGGTATGGTTGTAATGGTAAAACATTGGTCGGCTGTTCCACGTGGCTGACTTGAACTCAGTTTTTGCCACAAACTTGCGCTCGACTCAAACTACTTCCATCCAACTGCCAATGTAATTCATTGTCAATACCGAAGTTCACAGAAAGATGTCATTGTAAAGGCGCGTACAGAACTTGAGCAATGCAATTGCTGGCGTGGTCAAACTCTTTCGGGTGAGAGAGGACCGACGACGTGGCTTGAAGCTTGAAGATCACGGGCTTCGTAATGGTGACTCTGGCATGGCCAACTGCAACATCTCCTTGATGAAAATCTTCGTCGCTGGACATACTAGGCAGTGTGTTTTCCTCCTTCCATTACCCGCATCTCACCAAGCAAATGTCAGTGTTCATTCCCGGGTCCCAAAGCAGTGTGCGACCAACAGTTTGGGAGCATAGCCAGCCTGACCAGTCTCTGAAATTCTTTAACACCAGCATCGCTCTACAACAGTAACATGAATGTGGGAGCCCTGACGGTTCGGTGGTCCTGGTGGAGCAGCTCGGATGGAGGTCGTCGAAGGAGGAACGAGCTTCAACACCTGCAATGGTGGTTTTTGGTTTATACTTCTATTTCCTCCGAAGTTCGTCTATGTCCATCAACTACTACGACATTCTGTTTGACGGTTTCAAGGCGTATGCGGAGAACTGAACAATGGTTTTGGGCATCCCATCGTGTTCACTGAGTACGCTTGGCGGTATTTTCTGCTCAGGAAGTTTTCCTTTCTTCTTACCCTGTCCACAGAACTTCAACCGCGCGATTCTTTCCATCTCTGGAGTATCCTCCAGCAGGTCAACAATTTCTGCGAGCCCGCTGATCAGATCGTTACTTACATGCCATTCGGTAAGTTAACCGGGTCATGGATATAAATTTGAGCGTTGACTTCGATTCCCAGGTATCATGGATGACAAGCAAAACGTAAACAGTCTTCGTAGGTCGTTCCCCTGTGCCCTCGGCGTCTTCCACGTCTACCAGATTTTCCAAGAAGAGCCTCCCTCCCACTTTGATGCTTATTTACAGACTCAAACTATAATCAAATCCCTAAAATCCCAGCGAACACGACATCCAACAACTTACTAGATACCTCAAGACAACTGCTGCTAAATAGAATCTCTTCCTGACCAGCTTGCGTAAGTGGCATTCATGAACGACTTCATGGAGTGATGACTACTGCCCTTTTATTCTTGGGTGCTGTCAATACGCGCATCACCATACAGATTTTGGGGCTAGCCATTTCTGTCAATTCCTTGTCACATTGAGATTCAACTTCATCAACTCCGACTCTTGCTTTCACCCAGTGAAGTGGATTCTTGGCAACGGCGTGAACGTCCCGAACCTTCGAAGCTCTGTCGGTGCTGAAGATGCGATCCAAGCCGGCATGCTCGTTGCCAAACGCTTTGGACCCCATGTAGACCACAAACCGGTGATTTTCTAGTAGTAGAATGTCGAATAATGTCCTTGCTCATCCAAGACATTCTCTGCACTTCAGAGGGAGGATGTCACGACCGGTACGGTACGTCGCAAAACGTATACATTCTGAAGGTAAATGCTTCAGAGAAATACCCCAGCAGGAAATTTCAGTGCATATTCTCGAGATAAGCAAAAGAATTTTTTATTATTTAGGTTCGATCAAGCTGCCGATTCATTCATCCGGGGAACAGCGAAGAAAATTTTCAGATCTAGCGCTCTGCATGCGTCTGATTTTTTAGCGCAAAAGTTTCAGATTCGTCGTTACATGTACGACTGTTCGGATCGACGCCAGATCATACGCAATCGACCAATCCCAGCGAACGGAAAGCATGATGACCAGCGCCTCGGGCATGCTCGTCATTCTTTGGCAGAGCTTTGTGCATTGCACTATTCCACTTAGGATCTGTGCTATCTTCACCAGTTGGAGCTTTACATAAACCGGACCTAACCCTGACGAAAAGTTATACCACCAATGCGAGAGCGGATCCGTAAACCCTCCATCCCTCTGACCCAGTTAAATTCCACACCTACAGTTTCAGGTGTTCTACTGTCGACTGCATGATATTCCGTTTGCACCATGTTTCCGACAATTGTTGAGATTACGACTTAAGGCCGTGCATGCTGATCTACGCGACTTAGTTCTGCCAAGTTTTCAATTGGATTCCCAATGCGAGTGCGGCTAATACCCATGTTCCCGGTGGATATCAATACTGTAAGGTAGTTGTCTGTCTAACTTGATCGGGGATACTGCGACCCCACGGGGATATGCGGGATTACGAGTTCGCTGTCGCAAAATATCGTCCACGGACATCGGCGCCGTCGTATTGAAACGCACATTCCCCAAAGCATTTCTGGTAGTGTCCCTATGCTAAATACTTCACCAACGTGGGGCTCGATGCCACCATCCACACCATCCACACGTGGAAATGGTTAGGCGCTCGTCTGGCGCTCTGGTCCATCGCAAACTGCGATATTCAAAACCTGTGGAGCGGTGGAGGTGAGTGATCACGTTGTGATCGGTTGGTATGCTTGTAAATGTTGGGAAGAAACGCTATTCTATGAGGAACAGTTGGAATGGACGGCCATAAATGACCGTGTACAATGATCGATGACCGTCATTCCGCTTTGAATAATACATTGCCGTTAGCAGTATCGTTTCTGGACTACATCCACGGTTCCGTACCTCTCGAGCTCGCTGCCAGCAAAATCATATAAAAGGGGATCAGAATCGTATTAGAATCGCATCAGCTGACATCCACAGCTTGAATCAACACCCAAAAAGTATGAAGAACATCTCGTGTCTTATTTTCACCATCATTGCTTCGCTTGCCCTGAAAACTGCCGCTGGCGTAATTGCGAGGGACATTGATATTGCGGCTCGCGAGCCTGCACCTGGGGTGAGAGTTTTACTATGTTGTCTCTTCTTTATATGTGCTGATCGATATAAATCTCTAGTGCAGTAAATATCTCTGCGAGCGTCGTACTTCAAATGACGCGTGATGGACGAATGGAATGGTCGGCGGAAACTTTCAAATATTCTGTCTGCACAATCACTGACCTGTTCTGTAATGCTGAAGATGTCGCCTGCTTAGTACTAGTGTTAAAGATATTAGTAAATAATGTAGTATAGAATTTCTTCAAGTGTGCATTGATGAAATGTATTACCATTCAATATTCCCGGTACCTTCGTTGGTGATGGGCCTAGGAGTCTGAGTTCACGACTTTAAAAACACTGTCGCGTGGCAACCTCAAACCGAGGTGACGTTGTCACAGACGGACTTACTGTAAGAGTTTGAAGCCGATCATATGTGCGCAGTGATTATACAGGATCGTGCTGGCCAATCTCTGACATTCAGTACGGACCAAGGTTTCATTAGATATAATTGAGACAAAGGTGATTACAGACATTTCCTTAGACCCGTAAATTTCAAGTGAAAATATTGTTTTCTAGGGTCGGACAGCTTCACGAACAGAACTATAATTGATTCATGCACACTTGTTCTACACAACAAAATTTACGGTCAATTAGCCTCTTTGAGAGTAAGCAGGCAACCTCTAGTACAATGTGTATGTGAGATCTTGCGTAGACATAATATGTGAGAGGTTCTGCTTACCGTTCCAGTGTCGTCAATCACGCAACGTTCGAAGTGCCTTGGTTTACTTGTGGTTGCAGGAGACCTGGCCAAGCCCACCGCACTAGAATTTTTGTCAGTCAGTGCATATGAAGAGAGAGGCTATGAGTATGGCGAATTTCACATTTGGCTGGGGTGGTGCTTGGCGGTCGCAAGAGAGCTTGGCAAGTCCCCCGCACTAGAGGTTTATATCGATCAGTACATATAAGAATACGAGCATTTAGCGAAGATCACCCCAGGTGCAGGCTCGCGAGCTGCAATATTGACGTTAGCCCCTGCCACGCCAGCTGTAGCTTCGACAGCAAGCGATACGAAGATAGCGAAGAGGAGAAAAGATAGGTTCTTCATGGTTTGAATGTTGGTTGAGCCTGTATACGTCTGTAAAAGTAGTCCAGGCGAGATTCTGCTCACCTTTATGCTGTCGGCGTGGGACAAAGTCGGTACGCTTGACTAGGGAGGAAGCGATCATATGATACTAAAATATAGAGAAACCGGTCTAGCTCGGAGGAGTTGAGAACGGTGGATGCTGCGCATTCGAGGTGAATCGCAAATCTCGGACCAAGGCGCAAAGTGGCAGGACCTGGTTACGAGCCTATTTGCTGCTATGTTGTTAAGAATTGCAATAATGGCCATGCAATTATGAGACATTAGCACTGGGGTGTGTTTGTATTTTTCCCCCGTTCTGTCGCGCAATAATATTTTTCGGAAATGGAAAAGGCACATTGTGTATGCTTTCTCAAAGAGCATGGATGAAATGAAATTCGAAATCTCAGTGTAACCACGCGCCGCATGGGTGAGGATAAATTCAAATTTTACAGTGGAACCGCTTAAGACAGCGGTGACGTCTAAAGCGGAGAATCGCCGGAGATCACAAGCCCAGGAGATTCACCGGCCATATCCCCAGAGCTACGAGGGCGGAGTACAGTTGATGGGAATGGTTGACATGATGGCTGGGTAAGTGACGACGACAAAAATTCACCTTTGTTACAAGACGTGTGAGTTTCGGGCAGTTTCGGGGAGACCTAATTGAAAATTTCGGCTTACAGTGCCTGTTGCTGATCATGCATTATTTGAAGTACGATGGCTTATTTGCCGTGACAAGAGAGCCCTCCAACCTGGCCGCACCAGAAGGTTTTGTCGTTCAGTAGTGTGAATAGATCTATGGGATGTATTTTACCCCAGGCTCAGGCTCAGGCTCAGGTTCGCGTGCCACAATTTCGACTGCGCGGTTGCAAGACACTTCGCCAACTCCACCGCACTAGAGATTTATGTCAGTCTGTATATATGATGAGACGAGCATATAATTTGATTTACTCCAGCAGGATTAGGTGGTGGAACGTCGCAAGATACCTCGCCAACTCCAACGCACTAGATATAATATCGATCAATGCAGATGACGAGCGGATGATATTGTAATTCACCCCAGGTGCAGGTTCACGAGCCGCGATATTGTCTTTAGTCGCCACAACGCCGGCAGTGGCTTCGAGCGAAGCGAGGGCGGCGAGGAGAAAATAAGAGACGTTCTTCATATTCGGATGTTGGTTGAACTTGTTAACGCTGGTTAATGAGAAATCAATGAGGATTGTGCGCGACTTTGCTCACCTTTTATTAATTATGCTGTCGGCGACTGTGAGAGTCTCTGAGTCGGATTCTTACTGTAGGATTCGGACAATGCTTCGGCGTACAGTCATGCGTGTGTTACCGCTTAGGCGCGCATAAGACGCCACACTATGTCACTAACGCAAGTCAACCTCAGCGATACTTCGCCGTGAAAATGGCTCCTTTTGTAAAAAAATATTTCAGTTCCCTTGTGGCTCACTTCTGTTCGGCAGCAATGCGATAGCACTTCACGAATAGAACGCATAACGATACCTTTTGGTCCAGTGAAAAGTCCCAATGCTGACATCTGCCGTAAGCAATGGAGAGATGCCCCATTAGGTCTTCCGTGAAATTTACTGATATTTAAACACCGGGGTTGCCTGCTCACTTGGAAGCCGTATGGGGCTACTGAGAAATCATGCCGTCCTCTTTCCCGATGGACGGCTGTCAGCGAGAGGAGCGCAAGTTCTCTGGCATCACCAGTTGCTTGCACGCCTCAGCATGTCCTTCACCAGATAAATTTCACGTTCACGCAGAACTGAGAACAGCATAACCAGATGCGAGAACTACGTTGATTGCTGATACAAATACGAATGAACAATGCGCATCCAGCGTGTACTGTACGACGACTCAGCTGATAACCAAAAATTACAGGCAAATTGAGCAGATTGATGGGAGTACGTTCGACCATATGACTACAGCCGTGGAAACGTAGAAGTGTTTATGACCACAAATGGACACGAAAGCGAGCTTGCTGGAGACCATTATGCGAATGAATGGAGATGAGGATGCAATTGACAGATAGTCCTGAGGAAGATCCTGCCGATCGGCCGCTAGATTGAAATTGATGGATGGGACAGCGAGGTGTCTAGTTTGGAGACATGCCATGCGCTCCTAAACCTCCTCGTGTGCTGAGCTCTTCCCAGCTCCCGTCACTCCCGTCATCGCTCGAATTATCATCACCGTCGAGGTGTATCGTTGTGACAGTGTCATCACCAACTGCATGCGATTCCGCCACAGCCGCAGTCGCCGTTGCGTTCGTAATCGTGGTCGTATGTTCGTCATTCATCGACGACATCGACACCGATCTAACGCTAAACACTCCATCTCCTTCTCCGTCGGACGCAGTCACCATAGTCCCTGTCTCCGAAGCCGTCTCTCCATCTCCTCGGTGACTGGACCCCGCAAAGGAGAATGGGGAGCCCATACCGTCGCGGGACAACGCGAGGGAGAGAGCGTCGGAGAAGGGGGATTCGGAGCGGAGGCTGTACGCGATGTGGGAAAGGGAGGGAGGGGAGGATGGGTATTGCAATGGGTGGGGTGATGATGATGAAGGAAGAGGTGGGAGTGGATGGTTGAGATCGGTGGTGCTTTGCCGCTGAGAGGAGAGTGCGCTGGCGAATGTGTTTGAAGATGTTGATGGTGCCATGCTTGGTGATGGAGAAATAATGCGTGGGGAGCCCAATGGATGGTCTAAGTCGTTCTGCCTCCCAATTGGGAGACTCGTGATACTATCACGATCCGTGGTGGAGGAGCGGGAGACCCGAATATCAGGAGACATAAGAGTTGTGGATGATGAAGAGAAGCTTATAGATGACGCAGGTGCAGGGGAAGTGAGGCCGAGCCCAAGCGAGGACGTTGAATCGTTCCATGGATTCGTGGCGGGTCCCGACGAAGGAGAAAAAATGACAGGTGTTGGGATTAGAGGCTCATGGGGTAAGTTTGAAATAGCCTGTGTATTATTTATTCATCAGTTCCTAAATTCACAAATTTATTAAATTCGAATAATATTCACCTCGTCCATGACTCTCGCGGTTCCTATGCTGCCAGTCTCAACTGAATTGGATTGTCCATCCGTGATGACCGAGCCATCGCGACCACTAGCAAGTCTTCCACCTCCGAGTCTGTGCCTTAGATTGCTTGTCTCCGCAGTTGCACCTCGCCACGAGTTCAAGCTCGAAAGCTCAACGTCTGTACCATTGGGATCGTCTCCCAATGTTGTACCGGTTTCAGAGCCGAGTTCATCTCGCATATCCTGCGCAGCAGTGGTCAAGGTTGTAGTTGACGATACAGACGCCATAGACGTCCTCCCGCGCCGCTGTCTCCTCGCATTTTGCCTCGCGACGAAGCCCGCTCGCCACTCCTGCACCTTTGGCGCGATATGTGGATCATACACGAACTAATCAACATGAAAATCCAGCGCAATGGTAATTCAGGTCGTTCGATCAGCTCATCATCAAAGCAAATGCATTTCGGCGATCAACTTACCTCCTTGAAGGCCAACACGGCTAGCACCGTACCCGCCGACACGGCGACGTAAACACCGACTGTTACAGCTGGAGCTGGCATTTCTTATAATCGTATAAATACGTGTTGAAGTCGTACAGATGATGGTTAGTCGTGAGGAGAGCGGATGAGCTCCATGTGCATTGGTGCGAAGTTGAGGCACGCCACAGCTTTGATTGCGTAATCCTGTACTTTATTTGGCGCTTGTGGCGTTTCCTAAATCATCAACACCAAAATTTCGAGTAATGTTTAAATTTAAGCTACAAAGCACAACGATTTCGTAGGAGATTGTCGAGACTCTAAGCTGTTAGCTGGTTCAGTCGCAGGCGCAATTTGCCGCCGATCTGCTCAGAAGAACCCGTTTCGACTGTGCGCCAACTGCCCACGGTGACTTCATTTTTATTCGGAGAATTATAACACAAAAGAGATATTGAAAACGATTACACCTCGTAACACATCAAATAAATTCTCACAATAACCCTTGGTCAATATGACCAGTCGTCGTAACGGCAATTGTCGTCTGCATTATCACCGAATTCGATACCCGAATCACACCCTGTGAACCGAAAGGCGTCATTACCCGAACCCAACTCGGTCAGATGACAGTATGGATCTAGAGCTGTCCATGCTGGTTCACCAACCCCCTCAATATTCTCGCATACCAGGAGGGAGAAGGTTGTAAAATGCGTCCCCGTTGCTCTGCGAGTCTTGAGGTTCTCCAATACTCGTTCAATCCACCGGAGATTGTAAGATTTCATTATTAATCTAGACACTGTATCCGGAAGGTTGAACGTAGCGGTTGATTCAATAACTGAAAGAGTATCGAGGACTGGACATTGGCGAAGGAATTCGGACAGTGTTTCATGAATTACTTCGCAGACAGCTATCTTGAGACTTCGAAGTTGCGTTAGCTGAGACAATGTCGACTGTGACTGGTCTTGTACCAGGGTCGCAAAGTCAGGTCCAGAAATCCCAATAATCTCCAAGTTCTCGAGAGCGGGCATCGACAGGATGGAGAACAATTTGACATGTGGCGAGGAGCGGCGATAACCTGCGGTAAAATCCATGGTCAAAGATGTCAATGTCGGGATCTCGATAATCATGGGAAAAGTATCCGTTGCTTGAAGGCGAAGTTCGAAACGATGAAGAACGAGGTTCTTCAGTGACGGGGATGCATGGAGAATGTTTCGGAATGTCGTATAACTCGATCGCCTCCCAAACAGTTTGCTAACTTTTTCTCTACCAATGACAAGGGTATTCAAACGGCGTAGAAACGGGCAACACTCTAAGCACATTCCGGCAATTTTACCAGAGAGAAGTGCTGGCTTTAAGGATGGCGCGGTATGGTAGTGCGCGCTTGGGTCATGACCTCGGTTATTCACCCAAACTTCGGCATGGCGCAGATTGTGGGACGCCACAGATTGCAAACGCGAGTAT
The DNA here is from genome assembly GCA_004355085.1 of Rickenella mellea. NCBI lineage: Eukaryota > Fungi > Basidiomycota > Agaricomycetes > Hymenochaetales > Rickenellaceae > Rickenella > Rickenella mellea. The sequence continues at coordinate 2,687,628 of ML170156.1, forward strand.
ATGCTGGAGACGAAGCTGTTATCCTCGGTAATAATATCAACGACTAAACTCTTCCAACGTCCAATATGAGGCAGAACGTGTTCCTCGAATGTGTCCAACACAGTGTTCGGATACGAATCCACTGTCAAAATGACATCCAACAAGCATGAAGCCGATCTCTGGATCCACAGCGGAATGCATTTGGGGCGAATAGCATCTAAATTTATCGCCGTCCAAAGTTGAGGCGTGTTCAGAGCGACAATGCGCCAGTAAACATTGACGCTGCTCAGGAGCAGTTGCCATGGCAGAGTAATTCTGGTCGCCCTCTTAACGCTGTTCTGCCGCGACGGAGTCAAGCCTAATTCGAAGATGGCACCGAGAATCTCTGGGGGGAGTGCATTGATTGTAACCATGCTTCTTCTAGGTCTGGATATGAAGACGGTAGACCCGAGCTGTTCACCTATGGCCATCCTACGTAACAACCGCATCACTGACGCAGTAATCGAGCGTCGTGGGGACGGCTTCGTCACCCACTGTCGTACCCGAAGCTCAATTAAATCCTAAATGCCAAGGTTGAGAGTGATTTAGATGGACTGGCTGTTGGCGAACCTGCAGCATGAACCGTACTCGTGCACCAAGGTTGGGACTATTGACGAGCTCCGTAACCTGGCTGAAGATTGCGTCAACGCGCGAGCGATCCTCCCCATAATCAAGTATTTTCCCAACTTCTGACAGCAACCTGCACCCACATTCGATGTGGATGTCATCCACGTTGCTGAGGATTAATTGGATAAATTCATGTATATAGCTCGCCGTGACCATCTGCAGCTTGAAGAGCTCACTGATAAACTTGAGAAGAAGAAAATGATGGCGTTTCGCTTCCTCCGCCGCATGGATGTTTTCAGCATGGAAACCAGTCTCGTATGTCTCGTTTGGGTGAGCACTCCTGGCTGCGCGGTTGTCGGCTGCTTTCAAAACTTCACTGTTCAACGTGCCACAACTTCTCCACGATGTTTCCAGACACTGGTCGAGAATGTGCTTCCCAAACACTTGACACCTCTCTATAAATGACCTGTCACCGGTTTCCAGCGTAGGCTGTTTCCAGCTGGTATGTTCCATTACCAGGCGGCAAAGATGAACATAAAGTTCCGGCCAATTCTCGTCGTTCTTCGCATACTCCACAACAAGTCGTCCAACAAGGCCGAGGACACGGCCGTTCTCGTTCTTGCCCACCAATGAAATGATCCTTCGCGAGGTTGAGTCGAGATTCTTTATCGTCAGCCTGCTAAGGAGAAAACGCAATTTCCGGCAAATCGTCTCATCCGATTCGAATGGCGTCTGCCCTATGGCATCACGATGCATTATCTGCGACATCGATCCTGCGAGATTTGCAATCGCATCAGGAGTTGCTTGGTCATCGGTGGTCTCCAAGATGCCAACATCGGCTTCGGGACAATGTTCCATCGTCGTGTGATGAGACATGTGACAGACCAGCTTGATCGCCAATAGTTTAACGTTTATGATTCAATTCTGTTTCACTTGTGGGTAGAGAGGGTCGGAAGGTAACGTCCGGCGCGACGCTAGAGTCAACGTTGGCACAAGGGAAGAGCCGACGAGGTGCACGTGCCATACAGAAGATCCCATTGCTTCTATTTGAGTTGAGCGCTAGTGAGCCAGTATCCACATGCTAGAGAATGCTTGCATTGGTGCAATATTATGCAACTAGATTAGTCAAGAACAGAGTTGGATGCATCGTTTGCCAGATTCCTGAGGTCCACGACTAAAACGTGCTAAAGAACGACGGGTACGGTCCAACAATGTTACAAACCGGACCGCGGACATTAGACGCCCCTACTGTGATTTCCGTTTCGCATCTGGTAGATTGTGATTCAGTCCGCACGCTAGGTAAATTTAGTTAGCAATAAAAGCGGGGTAGCGGAAATGGGACATTCTGGATTTCTTGAAAACGCAAAGAATAATTCCTTGCCTTTGGCAGGTTGATTGGCGCGGTCTGTATATTGTCGACAAAATCGAAGCGAATAACGTCGCAAGCAAGGCATTCCAAGGATTTCATGGAATTGACATCTGTGAGAGCAGAGGATGACCTGACTGGACAATATAGAACCCAATTTTGGTGGAGAATACTGGCAGGAATGAGTAATTGGCAAAACATCGTAGCTGAGGGCCCAGTGAGGGAGACCACATAATTTGAACATGCTATGAGTATGATTCGTTTAGCCTAGCTCCATTGCATACCCAAGCAAGACTCTAGAGCCGCGATATAATCAATTGTACAAATCGGTGAAGATATATCGCAGGAATGTCATGCTCGTTAAAAGTGTATTGAACCGGACCCACCGCCTGGATTGTTCTATTGCAAAGTCCGGGAGAGGCTCGAATGGTAGTTGGCAGTGATAGGTTTTATCGACGTATTGTTGCCCAACGTCCTTTAACCTAGAAATGGGTGAGATCTTGGGAAATAGAGATTTCGAAGAGCCCCCATTTTCGAGGACCATCGGGAAGCGCCAATAGCGGTGACGTGCTTGTAGCAGCTGACTTCGAAAACAAGTCGTGGTACTTCGGCCTAGGTGAGAGACAGAATAAAGTTTAAATTTGTACTTGTTTTGATGATTTTCAGGATGACAACATGAAGCAGCGCGAGGACCTCGATCGCACAGATAACACTCGCTTTGACTACCAGGAAACCATTTTACATCAGAAATTTAGTCCAATCAATTGGTGACCCTCGGACCGGCTCGGACAGCTCGGCTGGGTTTTCAGTCGCAAACACTTGCGGTCATCCTCGCCAGCCCACACCACCTAGAACGGCTCCTTAGGCCTAGAACCTGATCGTTTTTGGCGACGATGCCATCATGCCGGACTTTGTGGTTCAAAGTACTTGTGACTGTCTCCGGACCTGGTTGAGCCTGCCAGTGAGACCCGCACATTTTCATGCAAGAATCTCCCTGGCTACCCGAACTGCCGAACAATGTTTCGTTGCACAGAATGAGCCCCGTCACTTTCCATCGTATCTTTCACATGTTTGAACAGAACGTGACCTTCCGGTCTATGGAAAGCCGCCTCAACGATCCTTAAAGTTCCAATTTGCGTGTTTCTTACTTTGTTTGACGTGCGTGGCTCGTTTTCAATGCAGGCAGCCTGCAAGCTTTTATTTGGCATGGTACTATGTCCCTCTACTGCAGAAGAGTTTCTCGCGCCGTTTGCGAGCTTGGTCTGCAAATCCTAACGTGCGGTGACGATGAACGGTATAGCGCAATGGCCGGATTTATCAAAGACAACTACGGTCTCCAAGATTGCATCAACTTCGTTGACGGCGCTTTGATCCGACTTACCGGAATTCCTAGAGACAACTGTGCTACGTCCTACTTCCGGAAGAAATTCTATGCGGTATCTTTCTCATTTCATGCCTGCCAGTGATTGATTATTTCGTGGATATAGATTAATGTTCAGGCAGTTGTCGATCATGATCCTCGTTTCGCTTCGTGATGGGCTGGTCTTGCTCGGTCGCTGATGGTACTTTTCGGAAGGGATCCCATTTGTGGACTCATCGCCGTGATTATTTCAAATTTACCTTCTCGCGGATAAAGGTACAACGGTCAAAACTAAATTACGTCATTACTCACGTTTGCCTAAGCTGTCCACCACCCTCCCACCATTTACTGAACCCGAAATCGAAGCTCTTGCCCCCGATGAGCGTGCACGACGACGACAGTCTAACCACAAGTTTCATCAATCCGGATATACGTCGAGCATGCATTTGGGATCTTGGAAGCATGATTTCAGTCGCTGCATGAGGTGCAGAGCATGACATACAAGATGCACTCCAATCTATGATGGTACTGTGATGATACTGCATAACTTATGCCTTGATATGGGTGATCGCGCGGAAGATATCCCTTCCTTCGAAATGTTCTTCCATGTTACGGATGAGGAATCGGATGAATCTCACGGCGAGGATGGTCTAGATGTTGAGTACCTGGTTATGGTGGAGGCGTTGATGGTGAGCCGGAACACCAAACGGATGAATGGTTAAAACATCAAGGATGTCAAAAGCGTGATTGAATTTCGAGGGAAGTGTTCCCGCTGTAGTATCCTAATTAAATGTTTATGACTATAGTGATGGCCTAGACCGCATCCTTTCACTTTCTGATCAGCTTCAGAATCTCACGTGCATGATTTACCTTCGCTTCCATCACTGCCACATGTTGCTTCTTCCCCGCTTCCCTCACCATCCGCTGTCCATATTCCTCATCAGGTCGCGCCTCGCGCCTCAGCATGACCTCCGTGCGATGCTGTTCGGTCTTCATTCTGAATTTCAGGAATGCTGCGTTTGAGGAGAAACCGGCTGTATAACCTCCAAGAGACCCCTTTTTACTTCGGGTTTATGGCGCGATTCGGAGACAACTTCGTGAGCGAGGCACTGCCATCAGGCCCGAGAGGTGCAGATCTTGAAGTCTTGGAAACTCCCTGGAATCGTCAGTGACCATGTCTGTACCTTTGTCTTCTCCATCCGGTTCCTCCTCCCGGCTTTTTAACTCTTCCGAGTCTTTCTCATCATCAGTTTCATCCTGCACAGATTCAGGACCAGGAATTGCGCAGGGATCTTAGGCCACCTTGCGCTTCATTGCAATAGCTTCTTGCCCCGAGTACTTGTTGGCCCATTTGGCAATACGACGGCAATCCAGATCAACAGAAGCGATGCAGACTTCTTATTCGCTATGACTGTAATTGAGTCGAGTTATTCTACTGGTCTAACATTATCCTCCGTTGCTTATGTGAGTCTTCGTGGCGAAGTAATCCGTCACACCAAGATAGTACGGAATTGTGGCTCTGGGATTGCCAATCCCGCAGGTTGCGGTCCATCAGCTTGATGAAGCTCGAACTCAAAGCTCGCATTGTATTTCCTTTCGCACCCCTGGCGGGTTGCACGAGGTATTTTGAGTCTACTGATCTAAATGTGATCTTCATATAACCCGTGATATCTAGGCGTGCAAAATGCGCTTCGTCTCGCGCAAGGAGAAGCGGGTAATCAAAAAAAACCGTGATCAACTCCCCTTCATCGTGGCATATCCGTTCTTACGAAATCCGTCGACTCTACCTGCCATTCGCTTCGTAGAGCTCAGAACACATATAAAGGGAGACCCACCTCATGAATAATTTGTCGTTCGCAGAACCTCATCCACTCTCATTTCCACTACCCCCATTGCCATTCCAAACACCATGTTTACGACGACATTCCTCTCGTATGTTCTACTGGCAATCGCGGTGACCGCCGATCCAATCGTCGTCCGCGAAAACTTCATTCGCCTCCCATTTGCAAAACAAGTTAACCTCACCAGCGCATCGAATGTTCTCAAAGCCGACCAAGCAAGGGCTGCTGGCCTCCGCACGCTTCGCCAAGCGAAGCCGTCAGGCTCTCTGACGAAGGACGCCGTCGTCAACGTTGGTGTTCAGAACCAGGCAGTACATTATGTCGCTTCCGTCGGTATCGGCAGTCCGGCAACTACTTGTATGTCGGAATGTCGTGGATTACGTTTTATGATATTGAGTGGTTCTCTCCATAGATTCACTTATCATCGACACAGGCAGTTCGAATACTTGGGTTGGTGCCAGTAAACCTTACGTAATGACAAGCACGAGCAAAGTAAATGGAAAGTCACCATTTGTGCGTCATTGATCCTACTTCGGTCTGAAAGATGACATTTGAATGATTTGTTAGCTCCTCTCATACTTTCCGAGCGGCCAAATGCAAGGCTTCGAGTTTTCTGATCAAGTGTCTTTGGGGCCGGGCCTGATAATTGCCAATCAATCCCTGGGTGTGGCATTTCAAACACAAGGTTTCGCTGGCGTCGACGGCGTCCTCGGGTGAGAATATTTTAGGAACCGTCACTAAAATGTGCAGTAAATGACCTCTCCAGCAAAGGCTTGGCCCAGTTGAATTTTCAAATTTGCCCTCGGATCCCAATACCCCCATTCCTACAGTAACAGACAACCTCTTCAGCCAGGGTTCCATTACGCAGAACGAGTTTGCGATATATTTTGAGCCGACCACGCAAGCCATCGCCAATAATGGTGAATTGACGTTTGGTGGGACGGACAGCTCCAAGTTTACTGGAGGTATCACATTCACTCCTAGTGAGTGAAGTTTCGGTCAATGCGACTGATGTATGCAGCTAACCTATAATAGGTACGGAGCAATGGGATATTGAGCAAAGCATTCGCTATGGCGCCTCGAACACGATTTTGTCCACAGCAATAGGCATGGTTGACACAGGCACCAACCTTATATTAATTGCCTCGGACGCATTCAGCAAGTACACCACGGCGACAGGCGCTGTTCTCGATAGCAACACGGGTCTGCTCAGGTTAACTGCTGCCCAATTTAACAATCTCAAAAGCCTCTTCTTCATTATTTCCGGTGTAAGGACAGCCTTTCCTTTGTTACCAATTTGGAGCTGAATTTATTGGATTATCCAGAGAGAATTTGAGCTGACCGCCAATGCGCAAGCATGGCCACGGTCTCTGAATACTCTCATCGGGGGAACAAGCGGGAACATATACCTCATTGTGGCTAGCACAGGATGGCAGAGTGGATCAGGCACCGATTTCTTCAACGGAATTGCCTTCCTCGAGCGCTTTTACTCCGTTTTCGACACAACCAACAAACGTGTCGGCTTTGCCACAACGCGTTTCACGAAAGCCATAACCAATTGAGATTGAGAATGGGGAGGATATCGCCGTTGTGACGAGGAGGACAACAGAATGATGTTGCTACCGATCTCTCCTAAATGTTACTAGAGAACAATGACATGACTTATCATAAAAGCGTGATAGTACGTGACTAGTAAGTCAGGCAAGCCGCAAAAGAGATGTATTTGACGACAGTGAACCTAGTTGTGGCAACGGGATACTTACTGTGTCGTTGGTTTGGTATAGGGCAGAATGACATGGTCGGTCACTTATTGGCATGCACCCCATCTTTCCATTTACCCCCACCAAGGAGGACACCAGGCAGCTAGTTTTCGCATGTGATATATGACTGTTTGCACGGAAACGTGCGTTTGCGGCGTACCAAGCGACTAGATAAAGGATAACACTTCACGAATAGGTGACCGGATTCTAGGGCTCGCTCGAATTCGTGGTAAATAAGCACAGGAAAATGGTCCAACAAAATAACAAACCGGACCGCGGACATTACACGTCCCATTGCGAAATATATGCGTCTGGCATATGGGAAACGACGAGAATTCAGTGATAGAACCTGCAGGCAATATCGAGCGGGCAATTAGACTGAATAACTTGATTTTTCCAAACGATTTGTTCTTTCGGTGGTAGGCAAACAAGTAAACGCTGCTGTAGGCATCATTGAGCAGCCGTCCAGGATAAATACGAGTTCGTTTACTCACATCACAGCACATCACTGAAGTTACTCCTCATCCGTGATTTCAATTCATTAATGCATTGGGAAGATTTTGCGCTGCACTCTATAACGTCGAATTTCCTGAAAGTAAGGTAATACATGAACACCTCGACTCGGCCAGTGTCATCGCCTCGTCATCTCGTAGGTGCCAGCAGTCTTGGGGCCATGGGTGGTTGGCAAGAGACCAAAGACATCATATTGTAGTCGAAGTCTTAAATGGGTTGTCAATCGAAGAACGAGTCCACAGTCCAACGCAGCAAGGTCAGTTCCTCCTATTCAATTGTATTATCGCTGGTATGCTTCAACGGTCAAATTGTGCAGTGTGGGATCTGGAAACTAGGATTCAGGAGCCAAACGCAGGCCATTTCCGATCGATCACCTGGAGAAAAATGCGTTAAATAACGCGAACACATGTAACCCCGACATGGATGACGTGATAAACATCTCCACAGTGCAGTTCTTGAACTAAATCGAAAGCTTCCTTGACATCCTGCATCCACTCCAACCCATTAACCAACTTTCACGGTGCAAAGCCGCGGAAATGAGTTCCGTGGAAGACTGGGTGATCATGATTCTGGCGCCGCACTTCCTGAATAGGTCACTGATGTTGAAATTGCACGATGACAGCATGTCCAAACATTTAGTTCACACGGGATAATTTAAGTGAAGTGTCTTTAACAGATGGATGTCGTCGACGAGTGCGGCCCCAGCCTTGGCATATGCTGCAAAGATCCAACTGCTGGAATTCGAAGAGTTATTTGCCCCATGAAAGACTTCAGTGCAGTGAATTGTCGAAAAATCAGACACGAGTGATGACAGCAAAGCGCCGAAAGAAGAACTCGGTGCCTGGCGCTCATGCGCCACGTGGGCGGTTGCTCTCTGTCCAGCACCACTTGCCCGTCGCAGCCCGTAGGCTCCGAACCCGCATCCGTACCACGTCACTCTGAGAACGCATACGAAGCTGTGCCAGGCAGTTCTTTTTCATTTATCTTCTCTCTGTCGACCAAACTCTTTCTCTTCCGATGTTGTCTTGGTCACATTCAAGGTCTTGCTTCATCCAATCGAACTTGGCACTGGCACGCGGTGGAGCGTGTTTTTACGACAAAGCGGAACTAGCCATTGAAACCTCCGGGTTTATTTCGCTGGATCATCCTTCCTCCGAACTCCACGATGGTGGGACACCGATGATACCGACGCAAGACGCACGCGGACCTCCGATTTGTCGGTAGCTGGCGAGAGAGCGTATCTCACCATCTCCATTGAACGTTGAACAGTGATGTTTCTTGAGCCTGAGGCTAGGAATGACACTCATCACCGGTGGTATCACACCAGCACTCCGAGCTTTCACACGGACTTGGTTACTGTACTGCTCATTTCTACATTAAAGGTACACGCTAGTCCCACATCGTCAGTCCGATTCATTCTTATCATACACTGAAACTAACGATGAAACTCAGCCAACTCCGTTCACTCCTTGAGATCTGTGGCTGTGCTGTTGCGGATTATCAAAAGCATCCAAGCAACTCTCTATCCCTAACTCTCAGGCCGCCCTCGCGGGTGGTTACGCGCCGGTGTGGTCTCGAATCCAACGAATGCCAAATCGCTGATTTCCGTGGTTACCTTCGGTCTCCACTTTTTTCATGTCTGCCCTCCACCTTCTGGTGTACAGCGTTCAAAGTGCCTGGCTGGCGCTCAGGACCATTGCTATCACCTGTCGCCTAGCTTCCTGAGCGCTCACCTCATCACTGCCATCAATCGAGCAATTACTCGCGCTTCGACAATGTTGTGATCGTCGGAATTGGGACCTCACTAACTGAGCTCGTCTATTACGCAACCATGTGGTCGTGACATCACTGAATTACTCTGGGCTTACGATTTCGGTTTCTGAAACATTGCTTTACGGCGATCTTCCTAGACCGGATGTCGAGGAACCATCCAAGATGGGGAATTACTCTGTGACCCGAGAATCCCGTATGCATTGAACGCCGAATTAGTTAACGCGAACGTTTCTACCGTGGAAAGAAGTGATTGTGCTCCTGAAAACTTGCAACATATCGTCTTGCGTACGTCGTCGACGGTTTCCCTGGGAATATTGAACTTACTTTATAATTTGTCCAGTAAGATGCTTTACGCCTCTTTGTTGTATAAGAGACATTTTGAGCATTGCTTTTCCAGTTAAATCTTCCCACTTGAACCAACATGTCTCGCCAAGGCTCGTTTGAACCTCAAGGACAACTTCAGCGAGGTAGAGCATGCCTCAGCTGCAGGTACGTCACCTCCTTTGTCAGGGAAGTCTGGGTATTAACAAACTGATTATGTAGGAGGAGGAAGATGGTTTGTAATGAATCAACTCGTATATCACCAGTATTGATGGCACCCTTATCATAGAGATGCGACGGCGTGAAGCCTCTATGTGGGCCATGCATGTATTTTGACCGTCCCGAAGAATGTGAATGGACGGATCAAGGTCGAGCTTTTACAGAAATACTCGAAGAGGAGGTCTCCCGCCTCGAAGACCGTGTCCAGGAGTTAGAAAATCCCGGGTCCAGTTCTGCTTCGGTGAAGCTGCACGATCCACATGCCGTATATTATGAGGCACAGACAAGACGAAGCGGAAGCTCGACCCCCAGCGGTGAGTATTATCATAAATGTTCAATGCACAACTTCATAGTTTGAACGCAGTTGGGGGTTCACCAGATTACAGCATTCAGATCGCTGGTCTATCCGACATCCTTCAACATATGAAAAAACCTTCGGCTACCAACGAAGTAGAGTTCGACGCTTCCACTGTATTAATGCTGTACGATCTCCGTCCCTTATGGCTGTTAACGCGAACTGAGGAACTACACTTTCGTAGAGTTAGCACAGTCATCAAGTATTCCAAACAACTCGGGTTCGCGCTCAACGTCGACAGGTTTCTCAGCCTGATTAGGCTTCCGAAATCGAATCCATCGTATCCGCACCCCGCCGTCCTCAACAGCATCTACATTTGGGCCTTCAAAATCTTGAAAATCGAGAATGTCAGGGATTTGGAGCCAGTTTATCTCGAAAAAGCGCGGCTATCTCTTACCGAAGCCCTTAGCAATAACGATTTCAGGATTCGGATGCAAGCGGTTCAAGCTGAAATCTTGCTCGCGCTGTACTTCTTCAATTCTGGACGCACAGTTGAGGGCCAATACCACGCCTCTGGCGCTTCAAACCTTGCAATCGGGATGGGTCTACATCAAATTCGTCCTCTTTCTCGGAGCACACCTTCTCGCTCCCGTGGCAGTCTTGGTGACACAACCATTGCCTTCTCCATTCCGCCAGTTCGAAGCGCTCCCGAAGAAGCTGAACGAATCGGTCTTTTCTGGGCGGTATTTAACCTGGACAAATGCTGGTCGGCCGCCAACGGCTCTCCTCCTATTATGACCGAAGACGGAAATCCCAGAACTCAAATAGATACGCCATGGCCGTCGAGCGACAAGGAAGTTAATGACAGGGTGAGGTCGATGATTGGTCAATAAAGTGTCTTATGCTTATTTTCTTGGTGATAGGGATCGCGCACCTCTCCCGTCGACAACTCGACCGGTAGAACTGTCCAAGACTTCTTGTCCGGTCGCTCATCTCGCACAAGTGATATGCGCCGCTCAACCCCTGCTCTTCGGTCGCAAGTGTCCGCGATACTCGACTGTGTGCACCGGACCGCTAGAGGGGGACAAACGCAATGTAATGTTCTCCTTTTCTACATGACGCACTGTAACTAAATGTTGCTGCAGCTACGACACAGTCAGATAGAGCATATTCAGGTCTCTCGCGTTGCATCTCCTCGTTTATAGACTCCCTACCTTCACTCGACGAGCTGGCGCAATTACCGGCTATCACCCGCATTACCCACTGGGTCATTTTGAGCCTCGCGCATGCCGCGACCATCCGCCTTAACGTTCCACGCGTGGCTTCAGAATATAATGCAAATATTAAGTGCCATGCATCTGCAAGAGCTATCATTGGCGTTATGGAACGCGTCGCTGCCAGTCGACCCGAATTCATTGACCCTATCATCGTCGTGAGTTTCTCTCAAGTGGGCCCCGGCGTTTGGAAAAACTAATATATTTTATGCAGATGGCGTGGATGACTGCATCACGCGTCATCACGCGCGATTCGTCGAATGCTTTCCGGCCGGAGGCAAAGAAGATGAGAGCTGCATTGAGCGACATCGTCAAGGCTTGCCCCGTCCTCGGTACGCTCTCATTCACACTTCAGCTGTCACGATGCCCATAACCTTATTTAAATATAGAATACCAAATATCCAAAGTACAAGCAATTCTACCAACTCATTAAGCGTCACATTTTGAATTCCTGTGTGCAAATTCCCCCGCACTCTTAATTGCGATCCTGTAACTTATTTTCCGCTCTCAGTTTTGTATGTATCCCGAAACCTCGCTTTCGTTGTATGGCAATGTATCGATATCCGCCAAGCCCGTCTGTGAATCCCCCTCCTTCTCGTCAGAACGTAAAGTTGAATGCAACTCGGGGATATCTTCGTACTACCGGGGAAAGTGAAACATTGCAAAGATTGATCGGATCTTTGACAAGGCATCAGCCGGTTTATCGCAACGTCTATTTCTCGAGTTGCCTCGTTGACTCAAGTGCGTCTGATGCTCAGCATCAAATGTCGATCTGCGTGCGAATGTGGTGTATCTTCGGATATATATCTGCGGTTTGTGGTGGAGAGTAACGAATTGTAGGTCCGCCGCCTTGCATAATTTTGATCAGGCGTTGATGTGCATTACGAGTGTTTCTAGTCCCTAGTAGGAGCGTTCAACACTTATGCAGACAGTTCAGCCGCTTCCATTGGTCACTGGTCGACACCCCGTCGTGCTTTTCCGCAAAGAAGTAGTTGATTCTTGCTATTCAAGTTGTTTTTGATCAACCATGATTTGCGCGTGTGGCAAGTCGCGTGCGGGTCACATGGCAACAGCGTGCCAAGCGAGGCTGTGCACTGGCTGTGCATTTCCATGTGGTAAATGATGATAAACCGTCCAAATTTTTTGATTCCAACACTTTGTCCGTCCCCAACAACATCAGACGTCCACAGAGCGGACGTACACACAACGCCAGTTATTTTCGCTCATAGCAATGCCTGAAGCGTACCCGTGCCATGGAAAAGGCTTCATCGACTCGAAAACGGTGGAGGGCCTTTTATGCTTGCTTTCTAGGGTGAAAATCAGAGGCGGCGAGGTTACTGCTGAGGTTATTCAGGAGTCTTCGTGAGTGCATCCGTTCTTGTGTACTGATTTCACTAATACCCGAATAGCAACCTCGAAGCAGCTGATGAAGATTCCCGGATGTCGACAGTTTATTCTTCAAAGCAGCTCAAGTCGTATCGAAATGGTCTTCAAACATTGCTTCGTGTTACTGACAGCATGATAGAAGAGTTCGAAAGCGGATGCATACTCTTCTCTGCGCAGAAAGGAATTAATTCCCTCCCCGACGAAATATTGCGAATCATCTTCGAGATTGGCCATGACGATCAGGATTTCGAACACGGGAGTGAACTCTCACTAGCTGTGTCTGGCGTCTCCCGGCAATTTAGACGCGTCGCTTTGGAATCCCCATGGATATGGAGGCGTTTGAGCAACAACCAGTCCGTTGGTCAGCTCGAGTTGTTCATCACTCGATCCAGGACTGTTGGTCTCGAGGTTGCTATCAACCCCTGCGAAGATCCTTATATCGACAGGGGGAGACACCAGGAATATTACGGGAAGAGGATTGCGATACCGGATTTCATGGATATTGTTACCAAGCAAAGCCACAGATGGACAAGCTTTTATTTTGCCACAGAAGACCGCGACGAAGAAATACCTGAACTGTCAGAATATCCCCTCCTAAATCTGCCTCTCTTGACGAGTCTCACTTGCGATTTCGAACCGACCGAAGGTGGAGGGGACGAGGACGAGATTTCTTACCTTTTCGACGACTGGCGTACACCGAATCTGCGACGAGTATGCATAATGGGTGGTGCAGTCATAGAGATTCCAGAAATATCTTCAGATTTGACCTCATGCGATTTACGATTCTATGCTCCCGACCTCTCAAGCTGTAGCGAGTTTGATCCGGATCAGTGTGTTAATCTTCGCACACTTTACTCCCTGACTTCACTTGTGACCCTATCACTCCATTTTCACGGAATTCATGCATCCCAGTGCATATCCGAATTGACATCGATCACCCTTCCTAATCTCAAATCCCTAGACACCAGTTTCAGGCTGTGCGCAATTGACAGGGTCATTCAACCACTTTTCGCGGCTTTCCAATTCCCTGAATTGATCAACCTTACAATCAATCTGATCCAGCTGTCTGAGATAGACTACTTCCTGGCCCTAAGCAAGATCAGCATTGACGCTAAGAGATATCCGTCAATTCAGACGTTGCGCTTGGCGATAGGTCATCACATTGTGTCGATGGATGACGTTCCTGGTTTTTGCACAGACCTACCATCACTCACAGAAGTCATCATGGAAGGCATGGACTTCATTCGCAATCCCCGGGGCGGGCTTAATATTTCGAGGTTTCCGCGAAAAATTCGGTTTAAATGCTGCGACACCTTGGATGACGTCGACCTCGCAAATATCATTGACGCTGCAGAAAAGAATAATCAAGAACTGGAGTTTGTGAACTGCCGATCACTATCTCCCTTAAACCTCAGAAAAGGGAAGGCCCGGCTGGGAGGCAGGCTGCGTTTTAGGATCTAATTTGGTATGTGCAATCTGTTTGTCGCCTCAGGTGTTACGGTCTGACTGTGCACATGTCCCCTCGTAGTTGACGTCGGGTACCCTCGATTGGACATCCGAGGAGTTCGGAAGCCGCACAGTGGTTGCGTGGGCACTGAGGGTGGGACCTCAGCTGTTTCCCCACCGAATGTTCGATCCAGAGAACCCTTGTCTCGATTTGGTCATCGGAGGACTAGTTTGAGAAATCTGGTAGTCCACCTCCCCACGTTCATTTACTACACCATCAGCATTCTTTCATTTATTACGACCCCAACCTTAACGCCGTGTCGATCCTTCGTCGAAGCCGAACCAATCGGGAGATATCTTCTTCACGCCTCTGACACGAAACGTCAAAATTCAGTAGCTTGTTGCCCTAGAAGCTGGAAACCGTGCGCCTTGCACCCAGTGTCAGACCACTATCCGACTTTTTCCTGCATCTTCTGGCCACTGGAAATGCATGAGGCGAGCTTCTGGACCGAATCTCATGGCCTAATCCACGGCGTTACCTGGCTCCGAGGATTTTTGAAGACTAATGGCGTGGAGGGAACACATTTTAGTGCATAATGTGCGACTTCTACGGCGACGCACCTTGTGGCAGCCAATGGCACTAAGAGAACCGGCGTTCAGGTGGTATCCCGCGGTTCCCAGCGCCACAGTCCATTCTTGGGCAAGGTCCTTCCTAGTTAGGGAAATACCACAATGAGCGCAAAGAGGATGCACAGCCACATGGAAATGGTATATTATCCTGAGGGCTGTCATCGTGTCCCCCATCTTTCTCTCCTCTCCCCCACAAGTGCCACCCCCGCTTTCTTGGTCTCCGCGGTCAGTTTAGAATCTATGGACGCCGCATACATTCGGTCTTGGCTTGCGCCTCATTCCTACAACTATTCCGTCCTCCTTTCCCTCGCAGCGGTCTTTATCTTGGTATATTTCATTATTCTTGCGACGTATCGTCTCTATTTCTCTCCACTCCGGTCTATTCCTGGTCCTTGGTATGCCGCTGTCTCCGACTTCTGGCTCACAACCCACGTCCTGCGCCTTCGACGATGTCGCGCGATTGACGATCTCTTCAAACGTTACGGACCCATTGTACGCGTCGGTCCGAACAAGGTCATGTTTGTGGATGCTTCCGCGATGAGGTCCGTATATGGTGCCACTAATAAGTTCAGCAAGAGCACCTGGTATAAGGCATTGTTGACGTGAGCACTCATGATCGCGTCATGACTGTCCATCTCATCTTCTTGTAGAAACGAAAACGACCATGCGTACAAATTCCGTTACATTCGTTAACGACTCGCACCTGAATCTTGAATAGCATGACCCGTCTAGAACATTCCGTACACGCCACCATCCGGAGAGGTTATGCGCCGCACTACACATCGTCGAACCTTGCACTCTTCCAAAGTGAGATGCACCAGTTCACTCTTCAGCTCATCAATGTACGCAATTCTCACCTATACACGAGCGTTTATTACGTCTCTCCTCGCTCTACATCACTAACGCACAGATTATCGCAGACATTAACAACATTATCAATACAGACTCCGTCCTCTTACGACACTCTTTTGCTCTTCCGCCTTTTGATGGTAGATGTCAATTCTGCGCATCTCTTCGGGTATAACCCTGGTGCTCTTACCAAGTGGGCCAACGACGAAAGCCATGCCACGGATGCGCTCAGCATGACAATCAATGACTTTCCAAAGCGCGGCTTGGTAGTATGTGATAATTTTTGCGAAATAGCCAAAGAATCTCATTGCGTGAATATATCAATAGAGAAGCGCCTTACCTGAGTGGCTGTGGAATATCCTTACCCTGGTGCCAAACGCTCGATGGCGCAAGCTCTGCAATTCCGATAAAATTTTGGCTGAGGTGAGCGTCCATGTGTTATCAAGAGTCGGCATACTAATATCACATTAGTATGTGAGCGATCGTCTATACGAAACCCGCGAAAACCTTCAGGCCGGCAAGATCGACATTGATAACATGGACAAAATCCCGCTATTCGTCCGATTGGCCCACCATCGGTACTCTACCACAAACGAGGCTATGCCTGATAAGGATATCGTATCAGAAGGCATGGGGCATATGTGAGTATTTGGCGATTAAATTCGAGTTGTGCTAAGTTAGCGACAGGATTGCTGGGTCTGATACTACCTCGACAACACTGTCGTATATTTTCTGGGAACTTAGCCGGCGTCCCGATATCGTTTCGAAACTCCGCAAAGAGTTGGACCAGTGTATGCCAGATCCCCACCAAATACCGGACATTCAGATCTTGCAGGCTAAGCCTTACCTTGGCGCTCTGATCAAGGAAGGTAAGCCAAACGCCAACTTGTGTTAGGTAGATCAAAACTTACTTGTAGCTTAGTTCTGCGCGTTTATGGTGCCGCTCCGAGCCCTTTGGAGAGAGTTGTATCTGCAACTGGACCATCATCATCAGCAACACCGTTTTCACTTATTGGGCACATTCTCCCACCGGGAACTATCGTCGCCACTCAAGCATGGTCTTTACACAGACAATCTACTGTATTCCCGTCGCCTGACGTCTTTAATCCCGATCGTTGGCTATCTAACTCGATCGCTGATAACACCCCATCATCACAAATCACTTCTATCCCTTCATTCGACCCAGACTCGAGTTTATCCTCTGTCGACCTCTCGGACATTGAAAAGTCAACAGCTGACGTTCAGCCTCGCGAGAAGTCGGCCATGAACTCACACATGATGCCATTTGGATCTGGCACGCGAACCTGTGGAGGACAAAACGTCGCACAGATGATGTTACGTATCGTCGTTGCTGCTATGGTACGGAACTTCGATGTCATCGCGTCGAGTGAGACTACCGAGAAATCGATGGAGATAAAAGATAGCTTCGTACGTTCCAAACCTTATCGTGACTCCACAAATATAAATGCAATGAGCAGGTAATCTTCCCAGCCGGCATGGAATGCAAGCTCGCATTCATCCCCAGAACACATTGAAACTAACACGTCTTGTTATTTGCTCACACGCTATCCCGCATATGCTTTTTTGTCGCTGTATGTGTCACATTGTTCTACTACCCTGTCTTTTCGTTCTCCTTGGAAGGAACATCGGCGTGGATGGATTACATTATACACCAACTAATCACTTTTATCGTTAATGCTTTCCTTGTTAATCGCTAGTAACTTAGTTGTTATCTAATTATGATTTTGCCAATCGTGGTTAACTTCGTGCGACGTCATGTCGGTCCTTGTGTCGGTCTAAGTCGCGCAATTGTTAGAAGTTGTTGGGTTGAGAACGAATTATGACCATGGCAATTGAACATAGACAGAATGGCCGACTACAGAGGGCAATCAACCACGTAAAGATTGCCCGAGTATTTCGCATACAGCAACCCTGCTCCTACGTATCGACAATGGCACCTACAATATTCATTATTACATGAAGTGCTGTCAAGAGACTGAGCTAAGAGTGAGGTCGTAAATACATGGTCGGGTTGAATCAGAGGGCACGAGAAGTGCTCAAAAGAAGCTGCGAGAGTTGCCAGGGTGTTCAAGTATGCGATGACAATTGAACAATTTAAACAATAACAAATCTCCCGGGTTTGGTTTGGTAGCAATCTGAGAAATCAGATTATCGCTAAGGCCACCGTTCGCATCAGACCCCTCTTGAGCTTTCCGTAGTGATGGGGACATGCTGCACTGCTCTGAGAAAAATAGGAACGCACATATGGTCCTCGGTTGCTAACCAATCAGAATTATCACTGGTCGGAAAACCGGTAAACTCGAGGGAAAGCGAAAGTCGTGATACGACCTGGACGCGTCAAAGTGTTGAGTAAATCGCCGACAGCCCTCTGCATAGTTCAAGAACGTTCAAGGAAGAGCCAGCGACCCCAATCAGTAGCAGCTTCGAGAAATTTTGATATTTGGTGTTCTAATGGTATCTCTGTCGATGGAAGCCTAAGTGGACGGAAACAGTGGTGGATATCTTAAGGCCATTGTGACAAAATAGGACGCGAGTCGCATCCAGCGAGGAACAGAGCCCAGCCCTCTTAAGATTCCTGCGGAGGTGGTGCATGGCAACATGTATTTTGTAGATTTTATGGATGGACTGAATCCGAGGACCGGAATTGGTGATTGCGAAGCAAGAAAGTGATAAACGCGTACTGCCACTGCGTGTTCACCAAATGAATACAGTTACACCATTCATCTCAACCCACCAACTCACACCACGAAAAATTTGCATCATGGGTTTGATTCTGTCCTGCGGCGTGGACTGCCTGATCTGTTGTTGCTCGTGTGGTCCCTCAGAAGAAGAAAAACAGCGAAACAGAGGCAGAGTCAAAAACAGAGGACGTGGACGGCCAGGTTTCGATGTTGATGTTGATGGTTACCCAGCATATGGAGGTGGAGAATGGGGAGGAGACATTGGAGGGAGCGAGGGTGGAGATAGCGGAGGAGGAGGTGATGCTGGTGATGCTAACTTCCCTGCCTATGAAGGCGGGGAATGGGGAGGAGACTCTGGTGGCGGTAATGGCGGAGGAGGAGACGGCGGTGGTGGTGATGGAGGCGGTGATGGAGGTGATGGCGGTGGAGGAGACTAAAACACTATTGCGTTCACACGTAATATTGACCGGTCTGCCTTGAATATTTGTCCCATAGGAACTTTGCGTGGACAATGGATATTACCCTGCGCGCTTAAGAGACGACCGTTTCACGACACGATAAACCTCTTTTAGGTGGGGATATGGCGTCAAGCGGCGCGCGAGACACCGTGGTCATAGTCAAAGGTGTTATTTTACATCTGATTTCTAAAGACTCGAGCTATAGCAAAAAATATTGCTGGAATGGGAGCGCCCTTGATGTTCCAGGAAAATGCGTAAATAGAAAGTTTAAGGGATTGATCGAAGTTGAAGCGTATAGTGTTGTTGAGTTGGAGTTCCATCGATGAACGGCTCGTGGGTAATGCTGGAGAGCGATGTCCTGTCAAGATGTGTAACTATAGGAAGCTTCGGACGGAGTTACAGAGACGACAGAGGATAGCTGATTTCAGACGGTAATCATCAATGCAACGATGAGGATTGAGTGCGATTGCAGTTGCAGGTAAGTGCTTACTTCGAAGAATTTACAAGTTCCAATTTTTCTCCAAACTCCAGCTTTAGTTGTTCTAAGCGCGACGGGAGGAGGCCATGGCAATTTGTTATATTGAGTTTGTGGAACTCAGGCCACCCTTTGCCGCGTCGGATCGCGTCAACGACACGTTGGATACAGTCATATGAACCAGCTGAGAAGTCGCAATTCTTGAGAGTTACCTCCCGCCATGAGACGGTATCTTCCACTGCTAATGTTGGCCCACCGGAGCCAAACGGCACACGTTCGAGCGACAGGGTGACGATGGAAGGAAACTCTTCGCAATTAGCGATAGTATATTTGGTGGCAGAAGACACGACCACTTGAGGATGAGACTGAAGTGCTTTAGTCGAGGATATGGGTCCCCGGGACAAAGGATAGCGTCAAGTGGTGTAGGAAAATCTTGGCCAAATTTCAATGGATGTTCGATGGTGAGAGACAGCCTTCGGAGGTTTGGTGAACAGACCGCCTGGGAAAATAGCTGCACGAAGTGCCCAAAGGTGGGTGGAGTTTCTACAAAACAGAGTTCTAAAAACTCGAGCTGCGGCAAAACAGTTATTGAGATAGGAGTGACCAGTTCTGCCACTGATATTCCGGAAAACTGGGAATCCAGAGCGCGTAAGGAATCCACCGACGTTAAAGCGTGTAGTGTTTGGTTGAAGTTCCATCGGTGAACGTCTTCATTGGAGAACCACAGTAAACACTTCGCTAGGCCGGTGTAGAGCGTCTCACTTGACGCGTCTAACGTGATATTGAAACAGTGCAAGTTTTGTAGGCGTGGCATGTTGTAACCGGTAAGCAGTGGAACACATGGATGTTTGCCTGCTTTTTTTTTGACCAAGGCATAATTCGGTAAGCTGCGGCAGGTTTAATTCAGAAAAGTCCAAGTTGGCTTGCACTTCCCCTCTTTCATAGTCAGACGTCAGAAGGCAAGAGAATTTAGACTAACGGCTACTGTGTTGAGCCACGATCCTGAAAAAATCTTTGACATTCGTTCTGCGCCTTTTGTAGGAGGTGATACTCCAAGGACCTAGATGAACTGAGATGTCGACGATTTTGGAGCGGTCTAGGAAGGTGGCGATCTGATCGAGACATTGACTGTCGTGGATGACGTTCCACATACGGGGCACACGTATTGCGACAGCCCTGGAACGGCTACAGACGTGGGTGATACGTAAAGCGAATCGGAAGCCTGTAGGATCCGGTGAATAGCCCAGCTCAAATATATACTCACAAAGTTCGTCAGGGAGGTTTCTGCAACCTTTTTGCATTGCCAGAGAATTGCAAGCTGTTTGAAGAGGTTCAACCGTATCGTCTGCAGTTTGCATAAGGATCCGCAAAGCATCTCTGCATGGTTTCAATTGGCGTAAAGAGACGGAAAGAATTCTGAGTTGAACGTCAAGCTCTGGATCTTCAGAGATTGTAGGTCTTTAGTCATTCAATATCGTCAAAATCAGTGACACGCCCTTCATTTCGGCGATTCGGTTACAAGTCGCCAGCAAACAACCCATTGCTCACCAACCCACCAGCTGCCTTCACTCGCAACAGAAATATAATTAAGTGGTCAATACTCTGATTGGGCAACTGCGAATCCATGGAGCGAGAAGTCCTTGTGACGTTGTCTGCCAGTTGTTGAGGCTTCCAGGGAGACGAGTAAGAACTTGAGGCAGGGTAGCAGCACGGAATCCGATCGTTGCGAAATATTTCCGTCTACCTGTCTTTTCGCTCTCCCAATGTAATGGTTTTCTTGCAGAGCAAGCCACAAGAACGTCAGGAGATGAACATTCGCGAAAAAGGAGGATGGTCACGCGTGACGCGGACCACTCCGAATGTCACCACGAGAATCTGTCTGGCATTGGCATTTATTTATGTATTCAATGTTATGGAACGATGGCTGAGATGCTCCACCAATAAGAGTTGCTGTGGTAAGTTATGAGGACTAACCAATGCTACAGACGTGCCGTGCTAGCAAATCGATGGTCCTAGGTTCCGCTGCGAAAGCCACACAACAGGGTAGTGATACTTCCATATGTTATGCTCTGCGGTGCAGAGCGATGGTCATGCTATTCTGAAACGTGCGCATTCCGGTATTATGGACACGAT
The DNA here is from genome assembly GCA_004355085.1 of Rickenella mellea. NCBI lineage: Eukaryota > Fungi > Basidiomycota > Agaricomycetes > Hymenochaetales > Rickenellaceae > Rickenella > Rickenella mellea. Next base: position 2,709,014 of record ML170156.1, read on the forward strand.
CGGGAGTCATATATTATGCGTGGAGAGTTCTGGTTAAGAAGGAAGTTATCCGATGTTGGGTAGCTGACAATCGTCCGTATGTACATTGGGAGATGCTGGTTCGGGTGGTGCAGATAAACACCTAAATGCACATTTGTGGCTCCCTAAAGAAATTCATTATGAGAAACGAGCGCATCAGGGAAAGACGAAAAAATGCACTGACCACTCATAATATATATTCCACCAGGATGCGTGCCTTCAAGTCCCTCAAATACGGGCAAGGCAAGCTCCAGCAATTGCTGACTTTGAGCTTCCGGATGTCATTCCATTGTTTTTATTTGCCACTCTGCTTCACGGTATCGATGATAATAAGATCAATATGCCCGTCGGTTAAATCGAACTTACAACTCATAACTAGTGCTGCAATTCGTAATCCAACTTGTCCCCGATGCGAGCCTTCAAGTCCCTTAAGTACGAAAGAGACAGACCACGGCAATTGCTGATTTTGAGCTTCTTGAAATCGTCCCACTTACCATTCTGTTGCACGTTTTCAATGATGCTTTCTATGCTTTCGTCCAATAAAAGGTCACAGAAGTCGAGTTTCACAGTCGCCCATGAGACTGGACAATCGTTCGGCAGTCTGGTGGGGTCGAAATCAACCCCCTCGAACGAAAGGTTGACTAAGGATGGCGACTTCGTGGCGAGAAAGACCAGTAGGTCGGGAAGTATCAACTCGTTGTTGTGCGCAGTTAAGTTGAGGCTCAAAAGGTGGGGATAGGGCTTTTCGTCGAGGAATATGGCTGCAATAGGCGTTTTTGAATCATCTTGGCAATCGGATCGCATATCGAGGGTAACAAATAGATGGGATAGATTTGGCGTTCGCAGAGCGAACATTATAGGTGGAATGAGTTTTGATGTGTTGCAACGTATAAAAGACATGTGGAACGTTGCGAGGCTTGGGATGGATATGTCAGGTATATCCTGGACAATATGTTCACTCCGAACGTCCTCAAAATTTAGCGTGAGTTCGCTTAGAGCGCGGGTGGACGCCAAGGCATCAAGCACGCCCGTAAAATTCCACGTACGATCTTCATCCTCCCGTCCATCAAAATCCAAATGACAGGAGGTCAAATTTTCGCCCAACATCGACGGTTGAAGGGTAATATCTGAACCATAGAATTGGGATAAAAGTGGCTTAGACCAGCTCGAAAAAAGTCCCAATCCAGGAGGGTCTTCGAAATATGCCCTCGAGCATGATAGGCTGGTAAGATTTGGCAAGGCCAATCCAGGACATGCCAAGCATCTTCCCATAACATCGTCCTCGCCTTCGTTCACGTAACATCCAAACATAGACCAACGTTGACTATGCTGAGTGACAATATTCATAAATGTCTCTATATTTGTTCGGCGCCAGTTCGACTCGAACTCCCACTGATCTCCTACGAAAACGCCAATGTCGACAGATTTGGAACGAGATAAAGAGGTGGTAATTTGGGCAATAGTCTGTCCATCATGTACGACGTTCCACATCCGGGGAGTCCTCAATGCCACATCTCTGAACCGCCGAGAGACGTGAGAGACCTGCAGGGAAAATCTGCAGCCATGCTTGTCCGGAGTAGATCCAACTTCAAATACCCTCTGCAAAATATCATCCGGAAGGGTCGAAAATCGATGTCTAAGTGTCAATGGATTGCATTCCTTCTGAAGAACATGGATTCTGTCCTCGATGACTTCAAGAAGTGATCGCATTGCGTCCCGTGCAGATTTCAGTTCTCGCAGGGTCGAATAGAGAACCTGGAGTCGAGCTTCAGACTCAAGAACCGGAGTGGTATCACTTATTTATCTTTTCAGATGTAAATGGTTCCCATAGTGTAAGTCGTACTCACGAGACTCCGACTGATGGACTGCCACCACTCAATGGGCAACTAACATCCGGTACGTTGCACGACAAATTTGTGATCGCATTATTGATGAATTTGAGTCCATTCTGCACAAGCGGATCCATCGACGATGAAGGAAACATGATTGCGAAGTTTGGCGTGCCTCCGATAATACTAGTACTAGTGCCAGTGATATTTGTTATGTCGTCAAAACTTTCAAATGTAAGCGAATTGCATTACAGCGTACCAGTATCAATCCAAAGCAACTAAACCATCCGGGTATCTTGGTTGCAGGCCCTCAAAGCAAGTCCTGAAGGCAGGATCGTGTGGATTGGGATGATGTAAGAGGACCAAAATGTAAGAGGACCAAAATCAACCCCACATGTGACATTAGTCACAAGTTCTGTGACAGTCACTGCACGCTCAGAAAACAAAGAGGTAACGAACGAAGCCAAGCTGGCAGCCGCACCAAGATCCCTGCGGAAGGATCGTACGATAATATACATATTATTTTATTGCGGGACCGCATTTGAATATCCGAACTGATTACATCGGATGCGATGCAAGGACGGATGATCTCAAGTTTGTACCGCCGTTCCTGTCGACCACGGTTCCGTCAGAAAACTGACGCCATAAACATTTTGCTTCTGGGATTTTTGTGTGTCAGGTGGAGCGAGAGTCATGCTCTGGCACAACGGGACCTATTCGTTATTGTGGAAATGAATCGATTGAGACCCCGTGAAACGAATTGGGACAATGTGTGCGGAGTTCTAGGAAGGAAATATGTCCAATGGTGGCGTAGCTGACAGAAGTCCGTTTTTGCATTGAGAAATGTAGATTTGAATGGTGGGAACAGGTGAGCATCCGGTTGCCCCTCAGGTAACAATTGCCGCTCCCTAAAAGCAAAGGCATCATGAGCATCGAGCACACAGTGAAATGAGAAAATCAAACTCGCCACTCATAATTTGTATTCCAGCTGGTAATCCAACTTGTCCCCGATGCTTGCCTTCAAGTCCTTCAAATATGAAAGAGATAGACCACGGCAATTGCTGACTTTGAGCGTCTGGAAATCATCCCATTTGCCGCTCTGCTTCACGGTATCGATGATAAGATCAATGTGCTTGTAGCTCAGAGCATCACAGAGGTTGATATTTATGCTCGCCCACGAGACTGGACAAGATTTCCATGGTTTGGAGGAGTAAGGGCCAAATACGATGCCTTGCATAGAGAGTTTGACTGAAGACGGCACTCTCTGGGCTAGAAAGACTAGTAGACTCGGATGATACAATTGAGCATCCAAAACAGTCAAGTCAAAGCTCGAAAGTTTAGGATAATGTCCCGAACTAGGAAGTACGGAGTCAAGAAGTGTCTCTGAATCTTCGTGGCCCACGTTCCGAAAAGCGAAGGTGACCGATAGGTGGGACACATTATGCATTCGCAAAGCAAACATCAATTGAATGAGATTTGATGTGTTGCAATCTATGAAGGAAATATGGAACGTTTCGAGGCTTGAAATGGAAGTCGTAGGCATATTCGTGGAGATGTGTTCGCTTAGAATGTTCTCAAATTTTAGCCTGAGTTCCTTCAAAGAACGAGTGGACGACAAAGCATGAAGTACACCAGTGGAACTCCAGTCGTCGTCCCCATCAACTCCATCAAAATCCAGCTGACAGGACACCAAATTTTCGCCCATAATTGAGGGTTGAAGGGTAACATTTAAGCCATTGAAGTGGGATAGGCGCGGTATAACCCAGCTCGAGAACAGGTCCAGTTCAGCAGGGTCAATGGAAGACATCCGCGAGCACGATAAAGTGATAAGATTCGGCAAGGCCAGTCCAGGATATGCTAAGAATCTGTGCATGCCTTCGTCCTCGCTGACACCGACATAACATGCAAATGTCGACCAACATTGATTGTGTCGAATGACGATGTCCATAAACTTCTCTATGCTTGTTCGGCGGAATTCAGATTTGAGTGCCCATACATCTCCAACGAAAACGCAGATGCCGACAGCTTTAGAACGAGATAGGAAGGTGGTTATTTGGTCCATAGGTTGTCCATCATGAATGACGTTCCACATGCGGGGAGTCCTGAAGGTAACCTCTCTAAACCGCCAACAGACATGGGAGACGAGCACGGAAAATCTGCAGCCGTTTCTATCCGGAGTAGACCCAACTTCAAATATGCTCTGCAAAATATCTTCCGGGAGGCTCGAAAATCGATATTTCAGCGTCAATGAATTGCATTCCTTTTGCAGACCAACGATTCTGCCGTCGAAGACTTCAAGAAGTGATCGCACTGCGTCCCGTGCGGATTTGAGGTCTCGCAATTTCCAGTAGAGTAATTGAAATCCAGTTTCGGACTGGGGATCTGGAGTGGGAATGCTGGTGGAACTTTCCAGACGTGAGAGATCCAATGATTCGAAGCGTACTCACGAAAATGCAGCGAATAGCTTCCCATCGAAGAACTGGTTGCCAATATCTGTGCATGATAAGATCGCTATTGCATTGTTGATGGCTTTGATACTCTTCTGCACAGGCAGATTCATCGTGTACGGAAAATAATTGGGAAATTGCAGAAGGCGGTATCACTGAACGTACATCGTTAGCCTTCTCAAAATTCACAGGAACCACGTTACCGCATACCAATATGAGTTACGGCGCACTCGATTTTTCCACTTATCGTGGTTCCGACCCTTCGAAGGCAAGTTTGGCGTGAATTGGGATTAAGGTTGAGCAGTAGAAAGGCACTTCCAACGTGACAATTGCAATTGTCACTTGTCTGTGACACCTGCTTCCTTTGACGAAACGAATCACACTCTACTGGCTGCATCAAGATTCCCGCTGGGCATGGCAAATGCATTTTCGAATTCTCTTTTACCGCTGGAGTGTAATGGATGTCCGGACCCAATGAGGATGCGAAGCAAGAAGCGATGAATGTGTACCGCCACTGCCTGTCAACGGATTCAACTTATTAATAACGTTGCATCGTCTCATCACACCACCTCAGACGTCTAAAATTTGCACCATGGGCTTGATGCTTTCCATCTGTTGCGATTGCTTGAACTGTTGCTCGCCTCTCAGCGCTGAAGAAAGAAAACAGAGGAACAGAGAAATCCTTCTGAGCAGAGTCAAAAACAGCGGGCGTAGAGGGTCTGGAGGTGGTGATGATGCTGCAGGAGACGCAGGTTTCGATGGGGGTGGTGATGCAGGCTTCGCTGCTGACGGGGGTGGGGGTGGAGCATGGGGAGGAGACTCTGGTGGTGGTGACGGTGGAGATGGTGGTCGAGGAGGTGATGGCGGTGGAGGCGGTGATGGTGGGGGTGGAGGTGGAGGCGGTGATAATGGAGGCGGAGGCGGAGACAGCGGAGGCGGCGGTGGAGACAGTGGAGGCGGTGGTGGCGGCGACAGTGGAGGCGGTGGAGGTTGTTAAAGTACGATATGTCGCATTCATTGGCACATCGCATCCGAACATAATTATCGACTGACTGGTCATCCTTAAGGATGTTATCCCATGGAAACCTTTACGCGGGCATCACTGAATGGAATTAAAACCACCTAATAAGAATTCATTGCGAATGCATCAACTTGATGCAAAGGAACCTGACCTGTTCGAGTAAGAAATTGCATTTCCAGATTGGAATTTTGGGATCCTCCATCGACCTGCCCTGAGTAGTCTCTCTGCCCATTTCCCTCACCGTGCTTGCCCTCTTATCTATCGCCAAGTGAACGCAATTGACCCAGCAGGTTGCGACGCATCACGTAAGCAATTGCCTTTGTAAGAAACTGGTTGAACTTCGCGTTGAATGCTTCTCACACACCTACCACCACCATCACCAACCTTGCTGTGTCCCGTCGGCCCATTCAGATCCATTCACGACGCCGACGCCGACGACGGCACTTCCGGCCCCGCCTCCGGTGATTCTCCGACGCTCTCGAGCCCCGCCCCGAGTCCGGCGATGTGCGCGCGTTGCCGACATGTCGTCCGCGAACGCGCCAACTGCCGTTTGCTCGCGACAAGAACCTCGGACACGAACGGAACGGGACGCGGGGCGAGGCGCGCGCGCGCTGGCCTGTCGAATAGCAGAGGTGGTGGAGGCTTACGCGGAGGCGCTTGATGCGTTCGGGCGGTTTGATGTCGGTAATCATTACATTTTCTTGATCACACTATACATATTAGTTTGCATGAGTGCCATACATCCTTTCTGCCTCTGTCTACCCCCCCTTAAGGCTCCGTTACAGTACAGGAGTGCAAATTGTAAAATATGTCAAAAAAAAAAAATTGGAGATAATATACACATGTGTAGATATTCTGACCCCGCCCGAACGCATCGAGCGCCTCCGCGTAAGCCTCCACCACCTCTGCTATTCGACAGGCCAGCGCGCGCGCGCCTCGCCCCGCGTCCCGTTCCGTTCGTGTCCGAGGTTCTTGTCGCGAGCAAACGGCAGTTGGCACGTTCGCGGACGACATGTCCGCAACGCGCGCACATTGCCGGACTTGGGGCGGGGCTCGAGAGCGTCGGAGAATCACCAGAGGCGGGGCCGGAAGTGCTGTCGTCGGCGTCGGCGTCGTGAATGGAGCTGAATGGGCCGACGGGACACAGCAAGGTTGGTGACGGTGGTGGGGTGGTGAGACGCGTTCGACGCGAAGTTCAACCAGTTTCTTAGAAAGGCAATTGCTTACGTGATGCGTCGCAACCTGCTGGGTCAATAGCGTTCACTCTATCGCCATCACCTAACCATGGATATTGACATCAAAATAGAAAGTCAAGAAGCACCAACCAGCAATGGCTACATAGCAAAGAGCACGAGCGATCGCGTACGTATGATTTCGTGGCATGCTTATCAGTCGCCCTAATCAGTATACCTAGATCCCAGCTCTCCAGGAAAACCACCAAGATCGAAGTTCGACGTCTCAAGCGAAGGCAGAGTCTGTTCTATCAATTGAGATTCCAGTTCCCGGTGAATATATTTTCCAAAACTCCACTGCAGGATAGCTAAGTAGTGATAGAAACCTCACCTTCACCTGAGGATATCCTCAGAAAAGGGACAGAGGAGGTACGGCGCCTCAAGACGGAGATGGAAAAGATGGAGATCGGGAGTGAGCAGCGCAAAGAGTTATGGCTCCAAGAGATATCAGAGTAGGAACTATATGCCTCAATGACGCATTGCAGCACTGACATTTGCATAGACTGAAAACGCATGTCTTGCCGAGCACTAGAATTGCGATTTGCGGTGGTAAGTTTCTCCGATTGATTGTAATTCTCATCTCTGGACCTATCCTTGTGGACGCAATCAGCAACTGGCGCTGGAAAATCTACCACCCTAAATGCGATCCTCGGTGGTGCGTCATTCCACCACCGGCCGTCATGTACACCTAATGTTAAGGAAATCATCATTTGCAGTCGATATACTTCCGACAAGTGGCATGCACGGTATGAGCCAATTTAAGTGTTCTTCGTACAACAGTTGAGCTGTACAAAATTATTGTTTAGCATGCACAACTGTTGTAACGGAGATCGTGTTCCATGACTCGGACATATTTTGGGGCGATATTCACTTCTTAAATGTGGAAACATGGAGGAAAGAGCTCCGTGTCTTGCTAGACGACATAGGCGAAGATTTTCACAGTGAGGAAGGCCGCATGGCATGGGAGAAGGTCAATTGACGTATCCTATACCTTCAATGTGATATTAACTCCGACTCCTCATATCAGCTTCATGCGGTGTATCCAAGTATTCCCCAGGAATCTGTCGGTAAGATGACGATAGACCAAATCATTTCCTCGGATCGAGGTTTGTGGCCCGTTGTTTCACTTGACAAGGTACTTATGCTCACTACAGAGATTGCTAACGCTCTGGGAACAACACAGAGCACTGCATCAAGTGATGTCAAAGAATTCTCCCGGACAATTTCCGAATATGTCGGGTCCTCAAATGAAAAGCCAGGTGGTGGTTCCCGGAAAGCGATGAAGCACTCATGGTGGCCAATCATTAGCAAAGTTGTTATCCGCTGTGACTCCGATGTATTGAAAAAAGGCGCAATCCTCGTTGATCTCCCCGGCATTGGAGACGAGAATCGCGCTCGAAGCAGCATTGCCCCAAGTTACCTGAAGGACAGCGATTGCATTTTCATCTTGGCGCCGATCACCAGAGCCGTCTCAGAACAAGCTGCTCGAGGTAACTTATATCTGTTCACAACCTCCGTTCATGATTGGCTATCCTGACACCCGTTTGAGTTCTGCTCGGAAATGCATTTAAATTGCAGTTGCTAAGTATGCCCTGTCGACGTTCCAATAAGTGTTGCTGACATGTTTACGTAGTGGGTGAGTTTTAACATGGCCGGTCATAGATAATATATTAAAAGCCTACTGTGATGCACTCGAAAGGAGGCAGGTATGTGTAATCACAACAATAACCATGCTAGCTGTCCCAACTGCCATTTCGGTAGCTTCGCTGACATTCAGAACTCTATCACGTTCATCGCAACTAAATGTGATGACATTTCTACTGCTGAAGCCATTGATGAACTGCATCTCCACGACAACCCAGACCTCATGAGACTTGAGGGGAACCGAAAGAAATTTCAAAATGATCTCAGGAAATGGAAAGAGATGGAAAAATCCGCTTCGAAGCAACTCCAAAGTAGATATCAATCATCACAATGGCCTGGCTTGCGTCTAACAGAGGTATAGACATTCGACAAAGAACAAAACAAATAGCGGATGCAGTTGACAAGGACGAGGCACAAATACAGGCGCTGAAAAAAGACAAGTCAAAGGACCAGCACATCACTGACAGGGTCTTAAGGAAGAGAAAGCCCGTACAAGCAAGTGTAGGGAGTTCCCGCAAACGTATCAAAAACACGAACAGCGGAGACTTGACTGTGTCCGATGGGAATTCTGATACTGAACTCTTCAGTGACCTCGACGAGTCAGACTTGACATCATTGTCGGAAACGGATGGCCTCGATGATGTCTCAGGCGACGATCTTGAAACATTAAAGAAAATCAAGAAACTGCTGGCAAAAAATAAATCACGTAAGATTAGGATGATCGAAAGACAATCAAAAGCACAGGATCAGAAGGAAGTTGCGAGCGGCCAGGTATCCTCATTGGAAGGCGTCCTTAGCGCTAACCAGCGGGAGACGCGTTCACTCTGTGCACTCAAGAGATCGGCGGTCAGTTGCCAAAGTTCATCATATTACTCCTTTGGGATCTGAATTGTTTCTGTAGTCTTGTACCATAAAATTAAAGGAAGACTTTCGCTCGGGCCTGAAGGAGCTGAACGGTTGTGATTTTATACTTAGTGGAAGGCGACCCTCTGACAATATCCGCTCGTTAGACTCAGTTGCACACGAGCGTAACCATCATCCAAATGATTCTACCGGACCACCCGTGAATCTGTGTGGTATGGACCCAAAGCTAATCAAAATTTCACCCACCATTTTTACCAAAATCTAGACCGTGACTACGCGAATGTTGACCTACCAGTCTTCGCTACATCATCGCGCGATTATCTTAAGCTCAGTGGTCCGTGTGTTCAGAAACAATTTCTGTTTATTATCGGTCCCAAAATGCATTTTTACAGGACCAAAACAATATGATGGTGGCGCAACAACGTTTACAAACCTCGAGGACACAGGTATTCCCGCGCTGCGAAGGTGGTGTCAGACTCTCGCTGAGAAATCTCGGCAAAGGTCGGTCGAATCGTACCGCTTGCGCCTCCGTACCTTTTCGTCATCAGTGAAAAATTACTTGCACAATCACGATGACACGGCATGTGCGGAGAGAGAAGTGTTGCGCAGCCAATGGGCCACAACAACAAGTGAAGAAGAAGCACCATCAGATTCTGGCTCTGAGTCCGAGTCTGACCTTGAGAGTGACAGAGAAGAACGTCACCAAGCGTCTTCCAACCTCTTGGCTAGTCTAGCGACGGGCCCGGATGAGCCGGGTGGGATTACCGGCTATTTAGAGAAGGTTCAGCTATTTACATCATGATCGGCTGGGAAGACACTTACTGAACGTCAGGCATTTGGGCTCGTTGTTGACAAAACTACGCTGACGATGAAAAATACGATCAAGGATGCCCTTTATGAGGAAAGTAAATTAGGTGCCGGGAAGGTCTGATGTTTCTACTAGAATTTAGATCGGTACCCTGACAAGTTGCTTCATGACAGGCTGAGGTGGAAGCGACAGACATATCCTCCACCTTTGCCAACTCCATGCACTGGAGAACCTACCGTTCCAGTTTGTTGTTACATGGAAACTATCATATATACGTGCTGACATATGATTTAGCATTAAGTCGTAGCGGATCGTTTAAGGACCGTGACCTAAATGTCGAACTTATTGCACCAATGACATGGAATATGGCTCATTCTTGGTCGGCAATTTTTGACATCGACGTACTTGCAAATTTTGAGGTCTCCGCTATGCAAGCCATAAATGAAGGTCTGGGTCTCGTTAGAAGATCCTGCCCAGTAGCCTTGGTAGACCGGATGAACAATCAAATTGACCTGGCTAAAGACCAAGCAAAACAAGTTCTCAGGACAAGAAAAAACACTGCACGCAAAACTCTAAAGGCTTTTCAAAAGGAAGGCTTGTCTTGTGTATCGTCACATGTGCAAGATGAACTTGAGGACGCATACGACGAAGCATTTCAAGAACGTGGTATTGGTAGTGTTGCCCGTCAAAAGGTATCGGTTTCTTTGTGTTATAGAAATCCTCGACGTTAACACTTTTATCCAGGCAATATTTCAGGGTCACATACAGCGACACAAAACAGAAATGTTTAATAGTGGAGTAGATGCGCTCTTTCAAGATATCGATCGAGTCATTGCCAAGGTTGGCGTGTCACTTCGCAGAGCTCTGAAGAATCTTGCCAAACAGGTATGAAAAATGCTGTTAACCACCATGTGCATTCTAATTTATTTCTGATTCACAGGTCGAGATTTGCCTATCAGTTGTGTGGGAAGAACCCAGCCGGGAGAACATATCTTCGGCAGATGACGAACGCATAATCAAACTTCTTGACGAGATCCTTTCCCAGACTGAGCAGTGGGGGGATGCAACTTGAACGCGGCTATAAACACATCCTCTGTGAAATACACACCTCTTTTTTGCGCATTTTCTTGCCTTGCCTTTTGTACTTCGAGAGATGCTATTAATTGCCTTTGATGTTCCGGCAGACGAGCACCAGTCACTGTTACCAAAAAAGTTCTAATAAATCTCTGCATATCCGATACATGCTTAGTACAGTATGATGAAACTAAGAGAATGGATGCAGAGAGCAGATGACTTCATTTAAATGAGTATCCGTTCTCGGTGATCATGCACCTATGAACCATGCTTTAAAGTGGTTGAAATACGGCAATGCAGTCAGAGAACAGTTGTTGCCCGTATTCGGATACACATACCTAGGAAGAGCACGGTTTTTCCCCAAAAATATCCTTCAGTTTAGGTAAGTTTGCGTTTAGATTTTGGGCATCCACAATGTTGAGATCGAAACCATCCCAAGACTGACCACGTGCAATGGATTCCACCCAATCGCCAATTTTCTTGCAGGACTTCCTACCGCAATGCACTAATGTGAGGGATTTCCAAGATGGAGGACTCAAAGTTGATGTGAAGTGATGGTTGCATATTCCACGGCCTTTCAGAATGACGTGTTGCAAGGATGATAATTCGGAAGACAATTTTGCGACAATATTCAAGTCAGGTGGGAAAGAAGACTCTATGGCATCGAGAGTAAAATTTTGTAGCGTAGTCCATTGAGTGAGGGGAGGAATGATTTTTTCGAGGAGGTCTCCAGGTTTTAACCTATCTGGAGGACGAATGGTTCCAAATGTTACGGATATATCGGTTAATGCGGGCAATTCGAAAGCCTCTACGAAATGCCCAATGAACCCTGGATCTACATCCTCGATTAGGTTCAGTTGAAGTGTGGTCAGGTGGCGCAAGCACGTCGCCCCAGATTTCATCGGGTACGTGTTACAATCATTGGCAATGCCGGAAAACTCAAAATAAAGCGATTGTAATCGTGGGGACATTTCCAGTACCTGGAGAGTTTCATCCAAATTCCAGGACACCTCGTAGTCATAATGAAATGCCAACTTGCAGCTCACTAGGCCAATGCCGACTGACTGGGCATCCAAGAGAACATTGCGACCATCGAAGTGGGAGAGGTAGGGCATGTCCCACGTGGATATAAATGACTGTAATCACTCGTTTTCTTGGTCTGAGTTGACATACCAAGCCAGGCTCGTGAAGCATGGCACGGTTAGATGCGACAGATCGAAATAGTCCAGGATATTAGGATCGAGTGCTTCTCCCTCCTCGTTCACGGTGATATCGTCGCCATTGTATTGAAAGGACACCCATCGGTGACAATGCAGTGCTGTAATTTTTAGGAAATCGGACAAAATAGATGGGCTGCGGTATTGGGATTCAAACAGGTTGACGAAAATGCTGAGTTTAGCAGAAGCGGAACGGTGGATATAGGTTTCCAGCTGATGGCGTGGTAGGAAGTTATCCAGTCTCGACCAGATGCACGGGGTCTGCAAAGCGATGCAGCGAAAGCGCCGGTTGACGTGGGAGATGTGGATTGGGAAGTTCTGATCGCTGCAGGACGTTCCGTACGAGTCAGAGCCGAGCTGGAAAACCATTCGAACGAGTTCATCCGGAAGAGACTCAAGGGAGAGCTGCGGATTCATACGGAAGTGTACAGACTCGTCACGGTTGTGGTAGCTCCTACAATAGACCTTCAGTCATACTCACATTGGATAACAGAATCTCGTACGTTTCCCAGCGTTGCTTCTCAGCGATGGTTTGTCTCAATCCAACCTATATTTCCACAAATCTGGGCCTTCGGTCGATCATGATACTTCATTAAGAGGAAACGTCTTACAACTCAGAGCCGCAACTACTCTGTAGCACCGAATCACCCCAGTCCGTCAGAAAAATTGCAATCGATACGTGCGAATGTGTGGGTAAATATTCGAACGGGTTCCTTCTGAAGATAGGTAGCCCGTACGGGTTAAGAAGCTTAAGGAAAACTTGGAGACTTCTGACGTGCAGCCTGTCGTGAGCGGTTACTCCATGAGAGCTGTCTGGTTTGTTGACCGTCGGAGGTACAAGTGAGTCACGAGTACTGTCACGTCACTGTTCCCTCAATTTTTTGCCAAATCCTTACAACGCTTGATGCAAAATGACCGAGGAACCGCACAGCTTTCCCATGATGCAGGGAACTACGAAGGAGAAATACTGTAGAGTACGCACGCGTGGAACGCGTATTTATTGGTCACGGCGACACATCGAGTCAGAGCTTGACATTGGAATTCACATCTTTACGAGACACATACACTCTCCAACTGCGAAGAAGTAAGCTGATATGTCTGTCAGCTTTCATGAATGGCAGGAAATACAATAATCATTAAGCACCTAATAGTCCCAACGCAACTTCTTTCCCAAAGTTCGTTTTAATTCGGGGAGAACCAGACTTGAATTAGGGCTGTCCATGATGTTGACTTCAAACCCTTCCCAAGGTTTACCATTGGCCAACATTTTCACCCATTCACAAATGTTCTCATAGCTATCCCTATCACAGTGGTCCAAAGTAAGAGATCTCCACGACGGGAGTGTGGGGTTGGAGCGGAAAGGATGGTTACATATGCCATGGCCTTTAAGCGTCACCTCCTGCAAGTATGGTAGCGATGAGGCCAATTCAGAAACCAAGGTCTTGTCCCGTGGATACGGAACGCCGGTGATGTCGAGTATAAACTTCTGTGGTGCGGGCCATCCAGCCAACGTAGCGATGATTTTGTGAATGAGAGTCCGGAGTCCCGTGCAGCTAGGCGTCTCGTCCTCTCCTAGTATCACGGATACACTGGATAATTCCGGCATACAAAATGCAGACAAAAGCTCTAGCACAAATGCTTCGCTGACATCTTGAACGACCTTCAACCGAAATGAAGAAAGGTGATGTAAAGATGTTCCGGTCCTCTTGAGTGGCCGACACATTGTACGGGATTCAGACATGATACGAGAGATGGTAAATGACAGGTGTTGAAGATGTGTCAACGACGCCAAGACACGAAGTGATTGTTTGAGGTTCCAGTCGATCTCGAAGCCATCATGAAGGTGAGATCGCAACTGACCAAGCCGGAGCCAATGGATGGAGCATCCAGTAAAACGTTCAACCCGTCAAAGTGAACGAGGTTTGGGACTTCGCATTCAGACAAAAATAGCTCCAAGCTATCCCATTCACCTTCTGCTCTGACATTCCAAGCAAGGTGTGTTAGGCGAGGTAAACTCAAAAGCGAAATTTCATCGAAAAAATAGTCCGACAGGTCCGGCTCAAACGGTTCGCCGTCATCGTTCACAATGGACCAATCGCCGTCATACTGAAAATAGGACCATCTGCGACTGTGCTTTGTCGTGATTTTGAGAAATTCGGACAACAGAGACTTCTCGTGGTCGTGATCCAGCACATGGTACATATCAACAAAAATGCTGAGGTCAGCGTTCTTTGATCGTTGGATATATGTTTCGAGTTGAGGAAGAGGCAACAGATTGGATAGCCTTGTCCAGATACGCGGAGTCTCCAATGCGATGGAGCGAAAGCGTCGATTGACGTGGGAAGCGTGGAAGGGGAACTCTTTCTCAGCGTAAAATTCTCCAGCAGATGCGGTTCCATATTCGAATATCTCTCTGATCACTTCGTCGGGGAGAGAATGTAATCCAACGGAGATGGAAATCGGAATGCACTCTTTTTCAAGTGCGGATATCTCCTCGTCTTGCACTTCAAGTACAACGCGCAATGCATTCCTTGCTGCCTTCGAATTTCGCAACACCGTTAGCTGTGTTTCTTGGAAATTGTCGGGACCTGTTGACATTCCACCTGATCTGAGACGAAGGGTGAAAATGTGAGAATTATGAACAACGCCATGGCTGTTGAACCCACAATGCATTGTCTGAGTCATTCATTAGCCATCTACCAACAACCCCGTCATTTGATTTTACTGGCGATAGAAGGCGATCAGAGTGTCTATTGTGGCAGATTCTATTCTGGTGTGCGAAGCAAGCATTTTGAGGCAATCGTAGGAGAGCAGCTCAACACAACGGAATTCTTATCTCCTCCAATTGGAATGCAGTCGCGAATTTGGGACCACGGACGTAATATATCACCGCAATCAGAACCAATGAGAGTGAAGTATGTTTCACGAACGAGTTGCAATCGGTTAGGTTGGCGTAGGCGGGCTTATGAGATGGAGAAAATGTGGGAAGTCTCGCGTGACCGTGACGTCTCGCGCATCGTCACACATACTAGACAGCCTATTGGACATCCAGCACAATTCATAACTCTTCAGTAACGTGGTTAGTTCTCCACATGATTAGCGTTGGCCCTTAAGCATTCTGAATGCGGCCCATTGTTCAGTCGAATGAATCCCGGTCTTCCTCGGTGATGGTGGAACTTCACCGTGGAAGTTTGCGTTTTTCCGCTGACATCCAGGTTCCCAAGAGTCTATCATGTGTTCGAAAAGCCATTGTCATCAAGCCTTTCTCAGTCTTATTCTATAGAAACAGCGAACACACAAGTTGCCAACTCAGTCGCGAACTCCACCCCTGGCAATCATTGTCTGTGGGATGACGGCATGGAGAGCTGACGCCGTACATTGCCTGCTTGCGGTCCGTACGATAAAATGTGTACAGTGTTCTCGATTGGTGTCGAGAGCGACTCTCCTTTCCACCCCAACTACGATGTCTGGCCTTGGGGTACAGCGTGTCTTCTCCGACCTATCTGCTCATTTCCAGTCCAGTCAACTA
Source organism: Rickenella mellea (assembly GCA_004355085.1). Lineage (NCBI taxonomy): Eukaryota > Fungi > Basidiomycota > Agaricomycetes > Hymenochaetales > Rickenellaceae > Rickenella > Rickenella mellea. Next base: position 2,724,697 of record ML170156.1, read on the forward strand.
TCGCAAATGTCTTTCGGTCTTTCCTGGCTTTTATCATCGGTCTCTTTACCCTCAAGCGCCTTTTGACGGCATTCTACGATTTATTCCTCTCGCCGCTCCATTACATCCCTGGGCCGTGGTACGCAGCTATTTCAGAGTTGTGGATGACCACACATATCTTCCGCGGTGTTCCGTTTCAAGCTGTTGATGCCTTATTTCTCAAGTATGGACCGATCGTGCGCATAGGACCGAATAGGGTGGCCTTTATTGATGCTCAAGCGGTGAAAACTGTGTATGGTGTAAAATTCAACAAAGGACAGATGTACAAGGCGTTCTTAACGTATGTGGTGCATTAGCCTTACCATTTAAAATGAACTTAATTATTGACTAGAAATGACGGGGATCATGCGTCTGTAGAGTGTTTGTCATTTTGAAATCAGACTGAATCATGGTGTAGGATGAGCCTTCTGGATCATACCTCACACGCGGCCCAGAAGAGGCTGTTCGCACCACACCACACGCAAGCGAACCTCGTACTCTTCCAGCCCGATATCCACAGTTACACGATGGAAGCAGTCAAAGTACGCAATCCAGTCCGCTTCGCTTCGGACTTATTAAACGCCTGCGTAGCGGCTTGACCAGATCGCTGGTTCGGCTTCGGTCGACTGCATTATGTTCTTCAAACAACTCACTGTCGACCTGAATGTCTACCAGCAATTTGGACTTCGCATCGACGCCGTGCAAAAATGGAACTTGGATGAGGAAGATGTCATCTGCACAGCGATCACCGACTTTCCGAAACGTGTTGTTCTGGTGCGCAAACCAATTGTTCTCTTACATGAATTAATCAAGACTTATCTTCACAGCGCAATATCACTGGAAGACTTTTCCCACTAGTCTCGAAGCTTCCAAATCGTTGGATAAAGCGTGTCTGTGATTCGGACAGGGTCCTGGCAAACGTATGTTTCGATCTGGATATCCTCGTCGGAAGTTTACCATGGAATCAAAAAGTTGGTGAGGAGCTGCATGCAGGACAATAAAAGCCTTGCAGCCAAGCTTCCCTCTGACGATGACCAAACAAAAATGAATCTTCTAACGCGTATGCTCCAAGTTCGACGCGGTCCGAATAATGAACGGCTCTCGGATGACATCCTCATTTCAGAGTCGATGGGACAATTGTGCGTCTCCGATATTTGCGTGAATAGCAGTACGGGACCGAGTTTAATGTTTCAGAATTGCCGGCTCTGAAACTGTTTCTGTTTTAATGGCATTCATGTGCTGGGAGCTCGCACACCAACCGGAGATCGCGAAGAAATTAAGGGTTGAAGTGGATGCTGCGATGCCAGACCGCCACATTATCCCAGATATCCAACAGCTCCAGGAACTCCCGTATTTAACGGCCTTTATTAAAGAAGGTGCGCCTCGTCCAATAAAACGGGGACCAGTATGTAACAATATGCGCATAGGATTCCGGATCTATGATCCAGTCCCTGCCCTCCTTGACAGAGTCGTACCTTCTCAAACAAAAACCCCTTTCACTCTCCTCGGCTACAAACTTCCCGCAGGGACCACGGTCGCAACACAAGCATATTCGTCCCACCGCATTCCATCCATCTTCCCATTGCCGAACACATTTATTACAGAACGCTGGCTTGCCGACAAGGAAACCCCAGCGATGATCGCGCAGCTTATGCCATTCGGAGCTGGTACGAGGATATGCGCCGGCCAGAATTTAGCCCAAATGGTGTTGAGGATTGTCATCACGTCTATTGTGAGGAGATTCCCAGTACAAGCTGGAGACGGGACGGACGAAGAGACTATGCAAATTAGGGGTGGTTTCGTGAGTGTGCTGTCATCGAGCAAGTTGTGGTGCAGTTAACTCTTCGTCTTATTTACAGGCGATCTTTCCAAAGAACCATAAATGTTTACTCAGATTTCTACAGAGGGATGTCTGACAGATCTCTGACGGTGTTTCTCGTAGGAAGATACATGTACGCTTCTCGGGTTAAGCACCTTAGTCTTTTTGCCGTGCTGGCAGTTCAAATATATCACACGCTGTTCGAGACAGTCGCTCCGCAAAATTGCTTGCCAAACGGGAAGTTTCGGTCATCTGTGGAAATGTACGAGTATGTATGGTTTTTCACTGGGGTTCAGTTACGTTCAGGAGCTACAATCCTCGAAGGAGATAAAAATAGTTGTACTGTAGCCAAACAAGTGCAGATCAAGTTTGTCGTTGATCCCCGACCAAGCGACTCGACGACAATTTGCGGGCAGGGCGTGTAGCGTTCCTTCTTCCAAAACGATCGAGGAGAATGTCCTTCTTCTCAAGGAAGCGACAGACCGCTAACGCTCCCACATCTGCTGTCACCGTCGCTCAATCTCCTAGCCAGGCTCTCGCTCAAACAACAGACGCTCAAGAGAAACACCTAGCCCAGCAGCAAATACAGCAGCAGCAGCAGCAGCAGCAACAGCAACCTCAACAGCCGCAGCCGCAGCAACAACAGCAACCTCTGGCAAAGTCTGTTCTCCTTTTATTTCTCACCCGCATCTCTTAACCATCTCCCTCTTATCCACAGCGGTCCAACCCAGCAGCAACCTCCTGCAGCTACCAACGGCCCTACAAATGGCTCTCCGCAGAATCCGACCCAGCCTACACAACGCATGGCTTATCCGTGGTCCGCTCGCCGACTCCAGTTACCACCTCCAACATTATTAGGAAAGAATGCACCACAGTCCACCGCTCCGTCCCCCTCTCCTTTCCCCCGCTACGGGCACTCCCTCCCCTCGTCTGCAACCTCGGCCGGCGAGCTGTTCCTCTTCGGCGGCCTCGTGCGCGATACCGTCCGCAACGACCTCTACATCTTCTCCACCGGCGATATCGCCGCTACTCTTCTTCAGACCGGCGGAGAGGTACCATCGCCCCGCGTGGGACATGCCAGTGGCCTCGTCAGCAGCGTCCTTATTGTCTGGGGTGGTGACACCAAAACGGACACCAAGCCGAATACCAGTGAGACGCAGGACGACGGGCTCTATCTTCTCAATCTTGGTGCGTTCATTTTCCTTTCCGGTCACTCCTGTTCTTATAGTTGAACTTTTGCATCCAACAGTGACTCGAGAGTGGACTCGTATTTCCGTACATGGACCTGCCCCTGCCGGCCGTTATGGTCATGCCGTCACCATGCTCGGAACCCGTTTCTTTGTATTTGGCGGTCAAGTGGACGGCGAGTTCCTCAATGACCTGTGGGCGTTTGACCCTAATTCCCGTCAGTTTGATTTTTTTTTCGCCGCTTCGCAGTGGAGCTTATGTAATGCAATTAGTGAAATCGAAGGCTTGCTGGGAATGCATCAAACCGTCAAGTTCGACCGAAGGCCCTGCGTGCCGCACGGGCCACACTTGTATTAGTTATGGCGACCGAATATTCATGTGCGTGGCCATAGTTTCATGTTTTAATTTTTTATCCCAATGCGCAGTTCACAGGTTCGGAGGAACTGACGGACAGTATCACTACAACGATACGTGGGCATTCGACGTTAATACACGCCAATGGACCGAGCTCAAGTGCATCGGATACATTCCATCACCACGGGAAGGACACGCCGCCGCCATTGTCGACGACGTCATTTACGTCTTTGGAGGGCGAGGCGTCGACGGTTCTGCGCTGGGGGATTTGGTAGCGTTCAAGATTAGCAGTGCGTGACCGCTTCAGTCCTCTGTTTGCTTTGGAACATCCTCGGGTTGACAAGGAAACGCGTCCATGGGTTACAGATCAACGGTGGTATATGTTCCAGAATATGGGACCCGCTCCGAGCATCCGCTCAAGGCACGCGATGGCTTCGGTTGGCAGGCGAGTGTTCATATTGGGTGGGGAGTCCTCTACACCGGGTAAGGATGTGGACGACCCCGACACTATTCATGTGTTGGATACCAGTACGTATCTTTGCATTCCATGAACGGCCTTTCCATTGACACACTGTTGCAGAACACATAAAGTATCCGGAAGGAGCACCAGGACCTCAGAATGCTACTCGTCGCCCATCCAGCGCCGGTCAGGCGAATCAACAGCAGCAACAGCAGCCGCCTCTAGCACAACAGAACTCTTCCGCAGTGAATGGCGCGCGTGCCATGTCACCCTCATCACAGAACCAAGACGCCGAAGACGTGAGGCGTGCCATATCCCCACCTGCACAGGTGCGCGCGAGTTTTGAACCCAACGACTCAGCGGCGAGCCCTCAGATCGCTATGTTTCCTCTTCCATCTGATCTTTTGGTGGGAAATGCACCACTGCCACCACCGTTGGCCGAGACGCTTCAGTCGCAGAGCCAAGGTGGGTAGCTCCTTTTTCCCTTCGACATCATTAACGCACTTCTACCGCGTAAAATAGGTCCAGCCGAAGCGGTAAGCTCTTTTATATTCGAAAATATACAACTGCTAAATACATTTATGGTAGCAAACCATTTTAACGGGTTGCGGCTCAGCACCGCCTTCAGATGACGTATGGGGAGTGTGGTGGGATGAAAACACTAAGGAAATTGCACCACTCTTGGAGAAGCACCCGAATTTTGATGCAAAATGTAAAATGGAGTGCAGTATGTTGGTCCGTTCAGTAAAAATTTACCAGGTAGGCACTTGACAACTTCTCCTCTTAACTTGTATTCACACTTCCTTTTGGTAGAGGCTTGTGGTTTGTGTTTGCGTGCTACGCTATACATTGCCTGGGTACATCAGATCTTACAATATGTTGGTATTGATTCTTAATAGATTGTTCTTGCAGATTCATTGGCTCGCTGCGTGAAACGATCTTGAAATGGGAATCATGGAATGATCTTCAATGGTTAGCAAACCATCACATCGTTCGTAAGACTCTCTGGGAAAAGCTAGACGTAGGTGGAACTGTGCGTAATCGACATTTACAATGTTGCGTCCCCACTCACTTACGGAACATTAGAGATTGGATGACTATGCGTGCAATCTCCAGCGTATTCTCGATTTCGACATGGATGTCATTCAGAAAAGAGTTATGACTGTATTGGACGATCGACAAGTCAAGAAGAACTTTTTGGATTTATGCCAATCAGATCCGATACCTATCGCAAATTTACTTCAAACAGTGCGCAATGAATGGAGTGCTCTATGCTTCCAATGATGCTCAATAACTTCATATGTAGCTTATAGACCGGAACAATCTACCACCTGAGAGTCAAGCAAAGCTGGTTCGGACGCTCGCTCGGCTCGCCAAGTCTTCGAGGTGTTATCCCAACTGCCTTATTTTAACTACGATCCGGCGAACTGGGACTGATCCGGTGGCAGGTGGAGGATTTGCGGATGTGTGGAAGGGATATATCGCCGAAAAACCCGTCGCGCTCAAAGCCTTGAGAATATACAAGCAGTCCTTGCGGGAGAAGGTTCTCAAGGTGTGTATCGTCCCAACTTAACAGCATCATCAGCTAATGGATGTCATCCAGGAATTTTCTCATGAGGCTGTTATCTGGCGACAACTCAAGCACCGTAACATACTTCCATTCTACGGCGTCTTTACAGGCGACGAATATTTTGACCGTTTATGTCTAGTCTCTCCATGGATGGACGCTGGGAATGTCATTGATTATTTGAATGCACAACATGAGGGGAATCGGCTGTCATTGGTACGATTTAGAGTCATTCATGATGATGCCGTTGACGGAGATATCAAATAGTTATCCGACGTCGCACAAGGCCTTGAATACCTCCATTTGTTCCAACCCCCAATTATTCACGGCGATCTGAAGGGTGTCGGTTTTTCATTTGGGACAATTTTCAAGTGGTCTTACGCATTTCATTATTAGGCCAACATTTTTGTGACTTCATCCCTTACGGCATGCCTTGGGGATTTTGGCCTCGCACGTTTCCGCGATTCGCAGGAAAGCACTTTGGGAGCCACGACAGGACATACTACTGGTACACTAAGATGGCAGGCGCCGGAGTTACTCAGCATCTATGGTGACGAACCTCGAAGTGAGCAATGTGACATCTACTCATTCGGATGTGTCTGCCTCGAGGTAACATCTAAGCGCAATTTTTTGACCATTGCTTTTGTTTAATTTGTCTGATATAGGTTATGACTGGGAAGCCGCCATTCATGGAGATTCGAAAGGAGGGAGCCGTCATGCGAGCCATACTCGATCGGCAGACACCTCAGCGGCCTGTCGAAAATGTGCTTGAGCTCGGCTTAGACGACAGGCTATGGACTTTCATGCAACAGTGCTGGAATTTCGATCCCGAATCTCGACCGAAAACAGGTCAGCTCGTAGAACATTTCAAGGCGCACCAACGCGAGTCGAACGAAGCCGCCGAGACCAATGCAGATGTCTCTCACAGACCATGCGCGTCGTTAGATCAGTATGGGTTCCCCGATCATTTTGTTATGGCAGTTTCGACGGCCAAAGAGAGGAACAACACTGTCGAGTCGGGCAACTTTTTTAGGTCTGTCAGGGCGAGTTCAAGAGAAGGCTTCAGAGCTACTGCGTCCCGTGGAGGACCCACTTGAGATAGCTGTAAATGAGGACCGGCCACCTTTACGAGTGGAACACTTGCCACGCCGTCGCCAGTCAGGTTTATGACCCTAGCTATTTTTCTCAGTACGACTATTTCGTCAATAGGTCGATTGCATCAGATCCCGATGGCCGTCCCTGTCCCATTGCTCGTGTGGCCTGATACTAGTGACCTGTCTCCTTCATCTCGATGTCACTTTCACTTTCAGGCGCATACTTGGGGATGTCGACAAAAGCCATTGATCTCGGACTCGCCAAGGCGCGTGTAACACCCAAGCCAGCGCACACATTGTAGCTGAACACACTGTCTTGTCTGCACGGAGTCGATCGTCTCCAGACTGATTGGAGCGGACCGCCATTTCGTGGATGCGGCGTTGGCAGGCATCCAAAAGGTTTGATTGATTATAATAATGTTTTTAGATAAATATTGCAAAAGATTACCATAGTGGTGTAGTTGGGATACCGGTGATGAAGATGCCGGTGGACCGGTCTATGTGACAAAATGTGACATTACGCGTCTGGGCACACCAGCATTGCTAAGACGACCCAGGTATATTGGAAACTACTTGGGCGATTTCAGAGTTATTAGGAACGTGCGTCTATCACTTCACTTGACTTTTTCGGTCGAGAGAAATTACAACTTCCCCAGAGTCTAGCTGCTCGAGCAGTTTGGCTTGCCAGTGAGAGTGTTCCACGAGAGTTTCCAATCGGATGAACGCGTCCATCATGCCAAACAATGGTGCTGATATTGACGCGAAGGCCATTGGAAATTTGATTCTCATCTTGACACGACTACAAGCCAATGGTGGTATCTCGGGCGACAATCACCCTATAAGAAGCGCGTAAGCAACGTCGGCATGTTCTGTTGTCACGGTGTGAAAGTCTCACTGGATGATGTGTTGAAGATTAGGTGCAGATGGACTTGATGACCACGCAGCTCGGCTTTCAGCATTGAGGGATCTCAAGGCATCAAGAAACACACAGCTGCTCATCCTTAAGGCTACGGAGGACGAAATATGCCGTCTTCGGAAAGAGACGTCCGCCGTTACGTTACAAAGAGGGATACAATCTCTTCCAGACGATCTCATACGAGCGATTTTCGAAGCTGGTTTCACGTCATACGGGTGCGACGGATCGGGCTTCGACCCGGTAAACGTGACCCATGTTGATCGACGATTTCGCACCATTGCCCTCGAAACGCCGCGAATTTGGACGAGGTTGAGCAACGTATCGACAATCGATCAGTTAGAACACCAAATTGAGCGGTCGAAGGCCGCTGCACTCACAATTTCTGTTATGGCGTTCCTTGATGAAGGCGAATACCCATGCACCATTTCTGAATTTCTGAAGATTACGACACCACTCAGCAGTCGGTGGCAGTACTTCGAATATGTTGTCAGAGCCCCAGACACGGCGGCGGAGGGAAATTTCGGTTACACATGCCAAGCGCTCCTTGATTACCCAAACCTCGACCTACCACGTCTTACTAGTTTCTTGTGGCAGAAGTACTACTATGACGAATCGCAGGATAATCTGGATCTTAGGACATTCTTCGAAGATTGGAAAATGCCAAATCTCACTGATTTCGAGGGTTTAAATGCTTTGGTCAATGCAACGTTGATTGGGCCTAATCTCGTTTTCGTAACATTAGAATTTGACACGGTTGAGCCGTCGAGCTGGGATCTGGGCGACACGCTGGCCACTCTCGCTTCATCGCCACGGCTGAAATACCTTTGCCTCAAAATAGGGCAGATTGACTCGGAAGCCGCAGAACAAGCCGAGTTTCCACCCACTCATTTGGCGAACCTAGTTTCTTTGAAACACAAACTGTCCGGGGACACGAACAGTCCGTTCAGTTTGAAACTTTTTTCGGCCTTGACGGTACCGGCCTTGACAAATATGTCAATCGTACTCGACACGTACATTCCGATCGTTGATCCAATGTTCAGGGATTTATTTGAAGGAATCCTTTCTATCGCTAGTCACTACCCCAAACTACAGACATTCTCTGTAGATTGTACAAGCTCACCGGATCCGCCTCTGGGGAACGTTGTTGCGACATTAGGGAAATCTCTTCCGTCATTGCAGGAGGTCACGTTAACCGGACGTGGACTCTGCGTACACCGTCGATGGCTCTCCGTTCCAATTTCGTGGCATCTGCTCCGTTTGAGAGGTTTCGACCGGGAGAGTTACGGAATGGTTTGCAAGATGGCCACTCGCCGACGCTGGGGTTCATGTAAACTTGATATTTTGGACGAGCGTAATGTGAGTGCGGAGATGGTACATATTTTAGGGGATAAGTTGGTGTATCAGACCTAGCTTGGTTTTCTTGTCTCGAAGGATTTTGCCAGGAAATGCCGGCGTAGCGAAAGGTCATATGTTACAACTATTCACCAGTATTACTTACGGTCTGATAAATTATCGCCAGATATCTGCGGACTAACATATGATAATGACTGATGCGATTGGATGTAATATCACCCATAACAATCTATCCGTCGTCATGAGTTAGAATCACTGCGTTTAAGCTCCGTCTATTTACGTTGCAACTAGGTCATAGTTATAAGCCCAACGTGCACCTACTTGAACCTAACTGAAGGACATACAAATAGGTCTGTTAACCAAACGTCAAGTAGGTTTGCACTAGCTTCGACGAGACGACCTAGCTGCAGTCACCATCTAGCTACAAATGTGAATATGTCCACGTATCTCGCGTTAGGTTCCTAGATATACCCCATTTATAAGCCCAATGGAAACCTATTTAGACGTCTAATTAGGCATACTATGTCATGTCTAGCTTGACTTGAACTATCCGGGGCTTAAACGCAGTGAATTAGAACTTCCGAAGAAGTGACGGTACGCGTGACAATGTTACCTCATTCTTGCCTGACCCAACGACCATCGGACAAATAGAGCAGGCGAGTACATCCGCCTTTTGCTTGAATCATATCGGTAACTAAGTTGAGAGGATCAGACGCGTTCACACTGTGCTTCTAAGTCGCCCGTGTTATACTTGGGCCATGGGTTCCAACATCGATATGAAAACTGTCGACAATCTAATCGGTATTCTGACGAGAATAAAGGCCAGTGGCGGAGTCATAGGCGACATATACCCCGATGCAACTAAGTGGGTACTCAATGCGTTCTATCGTATATTTTATTTTTATTTTTCACGCCGCGCCAAATTTGAAGAATCCGTGAAGATTGGTTGACTCGCCACGATGCTCGAATGGCGGCGTTGAATGATCTCAGAGCTTCCAGAAAAGCACAGCAGCTCATCCTCAAAGCAACAGAATATGAGATCTATCATCTTCAAAGAGCGATGTCACGGGCAATACTGCAGCACGGGATCCAATCGCTTCCCGATGAGCTCTTGCGACAGATTTTTGAAGCTGGCTTTCATACTTACGGGTGCAAAAACAGCTTCGAGTCGTATCCCGTGAATATGTCCACTGTCAATCGACGATTTCACGCCATAGCTCTTGGAACGCCGCGAATATGGACTAGGCTAAGCAACGACTTGACTGTGGGTCAGTTGGAATGCCGTGCTGAGCGATCGAAGGCCGCGACTCTCACGATTTGTATCAACCTGGCCTCTCCCAAAGAACATTGCCCATGTACTGTTGCCGAATTCCTCAAAGTTACGACACCACTCAGCAGTCGGTGGCAACACTTTGAATTTGTCGTCGGAATACCGCATAAGGCGAAGCATAGTTTTGGTTACGCATATCGAGCGTTCCTTGAATACTCAACCCTCGAAATTCCAAGCCTTACGATCTTCTCCTGGCAAAAGCATCACTACGGCTCCCTTGACTCTGACACATTTTTCAAAGATTGGGATATGCCAAATCTGACCCATTTCGAGGGATCGAATGCTTTCCATCCGAAGTTGATCGGTCATCATCTGACGTCCGCAACACTGAGATTTGATTCAGAGCTGGGGAACTCCTGGGATCTGGAAGATGCCCTCGCCGAGCTTGCGTCATCCACACGCCTGAGACATCTTGAATTCGAATTCTATGAGTATGAATTTGAATCCAATCCCGACTCACGAATTCGCACCACTCTCCTGCCAAATCTCGCTTCTTTCAAAATAGGCGTTTCTGGGGCCACCAACGAACCCTTTGTCACACAACTGCTTTCGTCTTTGGAAATGCCAACACTAACAAGTGTGTCGGTCAGTCTCGCAATAAGGGGTGAAACAATTGATGAATTCCTTCATGAAATCGTTTATTGCACACGCAGTTACCCAATGCTACAGAGAATTTCCTTGGATTTCACAGGTGTCCCCAACCAGATTGTGGGAAATGTCATAGAGATATTGTGGGAAATGTTGCCATCGTTGCAAGAGATCACGTTGCAGGGACCGGGACTTTGCTTGATCTCTGAACATCATTTTACCACTCCAGTTTCGTGGCAGGTCGTCCGCTTGAGAGGCTTCGACAAGAAGAGCTATGAAACGGTTTGCAAGATGGCAGCTACCGAAACACACTGGGGTTCGTGCAAAATTGATATTGTGGACGAGCGGAATGTGAGCACGGAGATGGTACACCTGACAGGGGATAGGTTGATATATGAGTCCAAGGCCGAGCCGCCGCTCGAATGTTTCGTACCTGTGGGGTATGTAAGATGAGACGGTAGGTTTATGGTCATTAGCGGGAGGTCTGTAGTTCTTACGACTGCGGCGATGTTTACAGGTGATCTTCATATGGCGTCCTGTAGCTTTACGTTGATGTGGTGTTGGGGGTAATTCAATGTGGGTAAGGTACTGTCGAACTTTTCGACCGTAATGGAATCGCTGACTTTGACGCTTTTCATATGTGCACAGCTTTGCCGGCATTACTCATGACTTGAAAGATATATCGCTAAGAATGTTAGACCGGACCAGACGCGATGTCAACATGGGTTGTGATTGAATCAGGTACAAGAACGTCGAATACACCCATCGAACAACTCTGCCATCGTTCTGAAACATGCGCTTCTTCATTATGAATTCTCACCGTCTTTCTTTCTGGCTCTCTCATCAAGAATTTTACGACGCCTCGCTTCAAGATAACATTCCCGTCGTTCTCTACCTTCCGCCCCCCCGCCATCGAGTCGCAACGGCCAAGAAATCACTAGGGCTTCCAGTGGACAGGCTCTCCCAAGAAATATCCGCGATCTTCGTATTGCTTCATCCCCTTCGAGTCTCTTCAATAGAGCATCACAAGGACGCGTTCTCCAAGAAAGGCGTATCAGAACTGGAGGACTGTATCTTCTCCTTCTCCTTCAATAACAGTCGCTCATTTGGCCACACGCCTTGTCGCTCGTATCCTACCTCACGCTTAAGTCAGCAGTGAACTTTCCATGAACGCCTCCGTAGCCTTTTGAGCGTCCTGAACCATCATGCACTTGTCCATGTTCAGCGATGCGAGAGGGTAGCGCTTATCTTCTGCGTTGCCAGCCTCTTGAGCTAAAGCTTCCTGCAGGGATGCGGACGCGGCAGCGGATTTGGAGAATGATACAACGAGGCGTATGATCTTGACATCGCCGGAGGCTTGTCCAGTTTTGAGTTGTGGTGTGGAGGTGAGGAGACGATTGACGTCAGTCATAACTTCAGGATTCTGCTGATGTGGTCAGCAATGATCATTCCCCTTTGTACAGACTTCGCTAACCTGTTTAAACAGCGTACTTGGCGAAACCGATTTCGTCGTGGATGCTTCCCCGATCGAGCTCACGCGAACCAGGACCCAAACCAGACGTTGGTTGGACAACCTCAGCATAAAGACCATCTCAGGACCCATCTCGTCGTCTGGGAAGCAGAACGGGACGCCGTTAGGATTGGCTAGCCACTTGAGCGTGCCGTCAGCACTTTCGGCCTGAACGCCTAAAACTTTGGACGTAGGGACGACAGGCCTGGCTGTCTTCTGATCACCGTCCACGCGAAGTGCGATTATCTCGGCAGATTCTCCTTCGACCCACGCAGGGGTGTCTCCATAGAAGTTCAAGAGATACTGGAGGGGAATGCTCTTGCGGAATGCCTGGCACAGCAGGAGCGCTAGATATTCTTGATACCCGTCGCTTCGTTGAAGAGGTCTCTGAATGTTATTCAACGCGGCTGCGTAGGCGGAGAAGCCTTTCTTGCGCAAGAACCATGCGTGTGTGGCGACTAACGGTAAGGGTTCATCCACCCGTACGACAGTTTCGCCTCCAACTGTTCCGTATCGCCCGAATTCCAGGTGCAGGAGTACGCTGTGCTCCATTCCGAGGGTTATCAGTTTGCCTTTGATGACGTACGTGAACATAAGTTTATTCAGCGCCAGCAGGGCCTCTGGGTCTAGAGAAGGTGGGTAAGAGGGAGCGTCTTTGCCTGGACAGGCATGAGGTACTCACACTTTGGAAGGTCCGCGAATTTGAAAAATCCCGCTCGCGGGGATTCGACCGGAGGGGATGTGTCGACGAGTTCGTCTAGTCAACGAGACCCGTGTTGAGAGTTGGGATCGACCAGATGTAAAAATCTGTCATCCTCACTTAGGTTCCGAATAGCTTCGTACTGCCTTTTCTCATGTGCTTCGGCGAGTAGCTTGCATATATCATTTCTATCGCGCAGGAAATCGGCACAGGCTTGACGGCCAGCAGCATTCATAGTAAACCTTGTGGTGAGTGGACGCCCGCGTTCTTTGTAGATTTTAGACACAAGGAGATAATAATTATCAGGTGCAACGCCGCGTTTTCTTTACTCGTGATTGGCACTTGATTATATTGCGTTTGGATTTCGAGCTGGTCGAGCTGGGTGTGTTCCCGGAGACTGAGGATACCTTGACTATCCATCGTGATGAAGGTGAAAAGAAAAAAGGAAGACTTGCCACGTGACCGCGACCTTCGACTTCGGACAAGGGACCTTCAGGCAAAGTGTGGACGAAAGCAATGAAATAGTGTATGTGCACTGCATATCACAATAGTGAGTCCAGTTTCGATAAGACTTCCAGCACGGCAGCAACGACTTCGAAGCACAGATCCTCGCCATCACTCGCCCCATCACCGCTGTTCTGCATCTCGCCGCGCACGCCTTGCAGTAACCCCAACACAGCCTCTCGTCCGCTCAAGCCACTGCTCCCAGCTCCAATCCGCGCCGATGACTCCCGTCTCCGCGTCGTAGCAGACGGAACGCCAGACGACGAGCCGAACGGCCAGACGGCGAACTCCGCCAAGATATCGTCGCAGCGCTGGAACGCAGCTTCGCGCTCTTCGTACCCCAGTCGCGAGAACGCGTTGTCCAGGACGCTTGCGGCGTAGGCTGCGCAGACTAGACAGACGCTGCGTGTGACGCGGCAGTTTTCGCCTTCTTTCCCGATTGCTTGTGGGGGGATGGCGCTGGTCTGTGACATGAGAAGCGCGACGCAGCGGTTCACGATGGTCTCTTTCGTGCGGGTGTCTGCGACGGGGTGTGTTGCCATGTCGAACAGGAGGAAATTTCGCTTCTCCGTCCTGAGAACGCCTTTGTCGACGAGCCCTTTTGCGAGCCGTTCTCGGACTTGTTTCAGTTGGAATCCTATCTTCGAGATGTTCCATGTTTCTCCTGTTGAGCAAAGTTATGAGCAATCAAAACGTGAAGCTCGCCAGGGTAGAAGTAAACAAATCATAGTCATACGGACTGGGACTCACCACTTAATAAATCAATCCAGCTGTTTACACCAATTTTTGCGTTGTCTTGGCTCTTCATCATCCTCAGAGTTTCATCCAATATAGTTTCTCCAGTCTGACTGTCGTCAATAACCTCCACGAGTCTGTCTGGTAATGGTTGTCGTCGTCTGCTAGGATCTTTCACGACGGCTATCCGTCGCCGCAGAGCGAGTTCGAGGAGAATGCAGCCACGTAAAGCATATGAAATATTATCGTTCCAAAACGACAGATAGCCCTTATTGCAATCCAATTGAGAATCAGAAAGTGAATCAGAAGACACGAACGTACCTGTCGATCCTTTAAACCCAGCAATAAAACTTCCTCCATTATCGTCAGACGTGGCATCCGACCACCTTTTCGAACTTCCTGAGCCTCCCTCTCTACATCTCTAGGGTCGAATGCAACCTTGGAACCACCTTCAAAAGCTGAACCAGCATGTGAGATGGTACTTGGTCCTGATATGTTTGCAGATGAAGCTGATGGAGAGTGTGGCGCTGAGCCATAGCCATTCAGATTCGCCGTTGGTGTCAGCCCGACGCCTAGGCCATTCTCGTCCTCCGTTGCTGTCGTCGATGAGCCTCCAACTCGACGTCGAGAAAGACCAGATGTCGCCATGTGCGCTGAGAGCAAGTTTGTTGAGCGCGGTGGCTGCGCAGCTGGAAATTTCCGAGCACAGCTAATTTGGGTCGCGTGCCTAACTTATCACGGCTCAAAATTATTCTTGATATTCTACGAAATACAAGTCTCATGAATCAATCTGTCCCCTAAAAGATGTATCGCCTCCATGCTTAAATTCCGCTCATCTGGGATGTCGATTTTGCAAGAACCTAAGTAAGGATCGGTGGTCGCCATCCTGCACACCGTCTCGTAACTCGTCCTGTCGAATCCTCTCAAACGGACCAAACGCCACGAAACTGGAGCGTCAAGCCGTGCAGCATATGGGCAAAGTCCAATTCCCCTCAGCGTAACCTCCTGTAAGGATGGTAGCAACATCCCTAATGTCACGACGAGGTTCCATTGAGGTAAGCCTGTAAGATCCATAGCAAAATTCTGAAGCTTGGGATAATTGCATGACGTATGAAAGATTTCTTGAATGAAGTCCACCTCGTGGAATTCCCTCTTTTTAAGAGTTAGATTGAGTGTGAACGATATGGTGGTCAATATAGGCATTTTTAACGCCGAAAGAAACGTTAAAATGAATCGTTGATCAATATAACGCAGTAATTTGACTCTGAAAGAAACCAGATTTTTCAAGAGGGTAGGAGGAACTTGGAAGTTGAGGGGTGACGAGGAAATCTCAGCGAATGTGATGCAGAGATATGTCAGCCGAGTGGATGAGGCGAGTGCAGCAAGAGTGTCGTCCAGAACCCACACACTGATGTGCTCTGAATTGAAGTCCAACGTTACAGAGGCAAGATTGGACACCACCAACGGGGGATTCATCAAAACATTCAACCCTTCGAAATCGCTGAGTTTTGGCATATTCCAAAATTCGAAAAATGTCTGCAGGTATAGATTGTCCTCCGATTCGTCGTATACGCGTTTTTGCCATAAGAATCTCGTAATGCGTGGTAGGTCGAGATGCGGATAGTCAAGAAGTGCAGGATGAGTGTAACCATAATCCTCCTGTTCCGTCCGAACTGGGAAGCCGACGATGTACTCGAAGTTTTGCCAATGGCTGCAGAGCGCCGTGGTGATTTTGAGAAATTCCGCTACGGTGCACCCGTATTCATCGTCTAACATGTTAACTCTGATAGCAATTGTGAGCCCGGCGGACTTCGACCGCTCAATATGATACTTTAACTGATCTGTTGCCAGCACGTTGCTCAGTCTCGTCCATATTCGCGGCGTTTCGAGGGCAATGGCGCGGAATCGTCGATTGACATGAGACAGTTTAAAGGGATACGACTCAGAGCCGTATTCATTCCCATACAAGTCGAAGGCAGCTTCGAAAATCTCTCGAACGAGATCGTCAGGAAGAGATTGAATCCCTCGTTGCAATGTCGTCGCCGATGTCTCTTTTTGAAGTCGACATATCTCGTTCTCGGTCGCTTTGAGGATGATATGTTGTGCATTTCTTGAAGCCTTGAGATTCTTCAACGCTGTCAACCTCGCCTCATGACCATCCATCCAATTTTCACTCCTTCAAATTTGGACCAGAATGAAAGGCAGTAATCGACACGGGATACAACAGGTGCTCACTTCGCTGCGTCGAAGAGAGCCTCGTACACAATTCCACCGTTCGCCTTCATTCGTGTCAGAATACCGATTAAGTTGTCGAGTGTGGTCATGTCAATGTTGCAGCCCATCATGGTGTCTGGCATTACAAACTCGAACGCGTGATCTGATAGAGATGCAAGTTGATGCACATGTAAAACGGCGTGTCTTATGCTCACCAAGTGTATGGGCCCGACACGTTATTGCTTATAACCCGGCCAAGTACAGTTTCAGCCAAGTACAGTTACAGTTCAAGTTCATGGCTCGGAGACACGCACGGTCAGTGGGTCACACCCTGTCACACAAAACAGGAACCCACCAAGTGAACGTCCCCAAACGATTTACGGCCAAAAGAATTCTACGAAATACAACTCTCATAAATTAACCTGTCCCCTAAAAGACATATCGCCTCCGTGCTTAAATTCCGCTCGTCTGGGATGTCAATTTTGCACGAACCCCAGCCGGGATCAGTGGCCGCCATTCTGCAAAGTCCGTCGTACGTTAGCTTGTGAGATGCTCTTAGTCGAAACAACCTCCATGAAACTGGGGAGGTGAGCCGTCCGAAGTTTATCCAGGCCCCGGCTCCTCCTAGCGTGACCTCTTGCAAGGACGGCAGCATTTGTCCAAACGTCGCGATGACATTCCAGGCAGGTGGTGTCTGAGAACCTGTAAAATCCAACGCAAATTTTTGTAGGTTCGGATAGTGGCGTGCGGATGAAATGATGGCAGTATAATGTTGTCCGTAGATCGTTTCGCCAATTGTTTGGTCGTCTATGGCCACTGTCACCGACATGCTCGTTAACATTGGCATTTGCACTGCTGTAAAAAACCTTGTAACGAAATCCCTGGTGGGCGTCGCCGAAAAGGCTATATTCAAAGCAACCAAGCTCGCCAAGAGAGTTATGGGAACTTTGTTTCCGTGGTCGAAGTCATCCTCGGCGAACTTGAGGCTGAGATGTTTCAAACATGTGGAAGATGCAAGTGCTCCAAGAGTGTCATCGAATTCATCCGCGTCCCAAGTTACGTATTCTGACTCAAATTCCAACGTCACTGAGACTAGATTGGACCCAAATAGCGCTGCATCAATCGAAACATTTAGCCCATCGAAATGAGTAAGTCGTGGCATATTCCAATGTTTGAAAAATGTTGCTGGTGGGCCTAAGCTCTCCGGTGTGACCTCGTTGTAGCGTATTTGCCATGTAAAGCTAGTAAGATGGGGAGCGTCGACATTCGGATAATAAAGGAGCGCTCGATATGTGTAACTTGTCCCATACTCTGTTGTTTCTGGGATTCTGACGACATATTCGAAGGATTCCCACCGGCTGCTGAGCGGTGTCGCGATCTCCAGGAATTCTGCAACGCTGCATGGGTAGTCATCTGCGCCACCGAATGCCATGACGCAAATATTGAGCCATGCGGCCTTCGACCGCTCAATACGGTATCCCAACTGAGCACTTGACGACGCATTGCTCAACCTCGTCCATATTCGCGGCGTTTCGAGGGCAATGGTGCGGAATCGTCGATTGACATGAGACAATTTAAAGGGGTACGACTCAGAGCCGAGGCTGCATCCATATAAATTGAATCCTGCATAGAAAATCTCCCGTACGAGATCGTCTGGAAGTGATTGAATCCCTCGTTGCAATATCGTCGCAGAAGTTTCTTCTTTAAGTCGATATATCTCCTTTTCCGTGGCTTTGAGAATGAGCTGTTGTGCGTTTCTTGAAGCCTTTAGAATCCTCAACGTTGCAAGCCTCGCCTCGTGCCCACTGGCATCTTCACTGTCTCTTCGAAATTTGGATCGGAATGAAAACAACAAATGAACGCGAGATCCAACAGGTGCTGACCTTGTTGGGTCGAGTAGAATATCGCCCAAGATGCCACCGTTCGCCCTGATTCGTGTGAGAATGCCGATTAGGTTATCGATTGTTGCTAACTCGATTATTTTACTGTCCAACATGATGCTTGGCACTATACGTGTGGGATCTGGTTTGAGGTGAAGGTTGGAGAATATGTAGAATGGCACTTTGACAACGCTCACGAAGTGTGTGAGTCCAATTCCAAGGTCAAGGCAGAGTTTGAGAGTTTGAGTTTATGGAGTGTTCATTGGACACACGTCTTGTCACAATTTGTCACAAATTGGGACTCAAGTGGAACTTGCGAGATACTTGAAGATGACAGACTGCCGGAATACGACTAATTTGAGCTGGAAATTCTGAACACAGCTCTCAGTGATTTAGGTGCATGCCCCAGCTATCCAGAAAACCCGCCAAATGATTTATGCCCAATTTTTTTTTTCGGCGTTCTACGGAATACAGGGCTCACATATCAATCGATCCCCTAGAAGTTGTATCGCCTCCGCGCCTCCGTACTCAAATTCCGCTCATCCGGAATGTCAATTTTGCACGAACCCCGGCCGGGATCAGTGGCTGCCATTCTGCAAAGTATATCGTATGTCGCCTTGTGAGATGATCGTAAACGGAACAACAGCCATGAAACGGGATGGACAAGTCGTCGAACGATCAACCAAGTCCCGAGTCCTCCCAGCTCGACCTCTTGCAAGTACGGCAACATTTCCCCCAACGTTGCTATGACATTCCCCGCGGGTGGTTTCCGAGTTCCTTTAAAATCCAACGCAAAATTTTGGAGCTTCGGATAGAGGCGTGCGGATGAAAAATAATTCCAACGTAAGGGTGTTGGTGGTTCAGATCGGGACTTGTCGGATTATCTATCTCCACAGTTGCCGACATGCTCGTTAATTTGGGTAATTGAATTGTTGAAAGCAATCGTATAACAAGGTGCAAGCTGGTGATCCCTGAAACGGCTACATTAAAAGTAACCAGATTTTCCAAGAGAGTTGTGGGAATTTTGAAAACGGGTGGGTTATGAAATTCAGCGAATTTGAAGCTGAGGTGTTTCAAACGTGTGGAGGACGCAAGCGCTCTAAGAGAATCATCCAGATCCCAAGTTACGTGCTGGGTACAAAGCTCCAGTGTCGCTGAGACTAGATTAGACCCAATCAAAGATGCATCGATCAAAGCATCTGACCCATCGAAATGGGCAAGTCGTGGCATCTGCCAATTGTTGTAAAATGTTGTGGGAAGGTCGACATCGTCCAGTGATTTGGAGTAGTAGTATATATCCCATAAGAAATTCGTAAGTTGGGGTAGGTCAAGATTTGGGTAGAAAAGGAGTGCCTGGTAAGCGTCCGAGTACACCCCATCCTCCGTCAGGTCTGGCATTCTCCCGCGACAATCGAAGGATCGCCAACGACAGCGGTGTGATGTCGTGATCTGGAGAAATTAAGAAATCGAGCATGGAGACTTGTCGTCGTCCGAGAGCAGACAGAGGCGGATGCTAAGTCCGGCAGCCTTCGACCTTTCAATATAAAATCCCAACGCCTCAGCTGTCGACAGATTACTCAGAATCGTCCAGATTTGCGGCGTGTCCATAGCTATGACGCGGAATCGTCGATTGACGTGAGACAAGTATATGGGATATGACTCAAAGCCGTCTTTGTGTCCATATGAATTGAAGCCCGCTTCCAAAACCTCCCGCATGAGATCGTCTGGAAGAGATTGGATTCCGCGATGCAATGTCATCGCCGACGTCTCCTTTTGAAGTCGGTATATCTCGTTTCCCGTCGCTTTGAGAATGACCTGTTGCGCATGTCGTGACGCATTGAGATTCTTCAACGCTGCCAACCTCGCATCGTGTCCATCCAGCCAGTGGTCACCACCTCTTCAAAATTACGTCCAGTGTGAAACACGACAATTGAACGTGAGATATAACGAGACCTCACTGTGTTGCGTCGAGGAGAACGTAGTGCACGTGGCCACCGTTCGCCTTTAATCGTGTGAGAATACCGATTAGGTTGTCGATTGTCTTCGGGTTTGAGGAAACATAAAATTGCGTTCTTACAACGCTCACCAATACTGTGAGTCCGATTCTGCGTAAAACTAGGTCAAGGTATGGGTCAAGTTCATGGGGTCCTAGGCGCGTAACGTCACACTTTGTCACACAAAAAGGACGACGAATGCGTTTCTGCCTGTTGCAACTAGCTTCAACGATTTACGGCCTGAAAAATTCAATATTCGACAAAATGCGGGTCGCATAAATCAACCTGTCCCCTAAAAGATCAAGGTATGCTCCAACGCTGAAAATTTGTGCAGAATGAACCTCCAAATGAAGACTGATTCTGGTGCATATCTCACCCCAAACCCTTTCTTTGCACTGGCTGACTCCCAACACGGGAAGGTGGGCCGAATGTAAAAAACTGCCAGATATTGAATTGCATTGTAAGAGGCGAAATTACTGTAATATAACTGGAACTTATAGTTGCGATATGTCTAAGCTGGGAGGAGACGGTGGAGAGCGAGATATGCTAAGGGCCGTGCCTGTGATGAAAAGCTCAGGTCATTGTCAACCCCGAAAATGGGTTATCAAAATGCAAAGGGACATGCCTCGTCCGAATTTACGAAAGCTCCTCAGTCCTCGGAATAGTCGGATTCAGATCCAATCCTTGCATCAATAATTCCCCAATAAACCTCCGAGTCATGGATACCATACGTTGGACCCTCAGGTATGCGTTCATAAACCAGCCTATCCCCTAAATTATGGACAACCTCCGCACTCAAATTCCGCTCATCCTCGACGTCAATTTTGCACGAACCCCAGTGAGCATCGGTAAAAGCCATCATGCAAAACATCTCGCAGCTCTTCTTATCAAATCCTCTCAACCGGACCAATTGCCATGCAACCGGAGAGTGAAGGTGTCCTGCCGATAAGCAAAGTCCATGTCCTCTGAGTGTAACCTCACGTAAGGACGGCAGCAATCTCCCTAATGTCAAAACGAGGTTCCATAAAATTGAATGCTCGAAGCCTGTAATGTCCAAACCAAATTTCTGAAGCTTTGGATGACTCCGTGAGGTGGAAATGACTTCTCGAATGAACCTCACATGATTCATTTGGGGGGCTAGATCGAGTGTGATCCACATTGCGGTCAATACAGGCATTTTCAGAGCCGAAAGAAATGTGAAGACAAATTGTTCATCAACCTTCTTCAACAATTTGATTGTGAAAGAAACCAGATTTTGCAAAAGAGTAGGGGGCAGTTGGAAGTTGGGTGGTGATGGGGCGATCCTAGCGAATGTGATACAGAGATATGCCAGCCTTGTGGATGAGGCGAGTGCAGCAAGGGTATCGTCCAGGTCCCACTCCTTTTGGTGGTCTGCATGGAACTCCAACGTCACAGAGACAAGATTGTATACCGTCATCAGGGGATTGATCAAAACATTCAACCCTTCGAAACTAGCGAGCTTCGGCATATTCCATAATTTGCAAAATGCCTGAACGTATGGATTATCCACCCATTGGTCGTATCCGCATTTTTGCCACAAGAAACTAGTAAGGTGTGGTAAATCGAGATGTGGGTAGTCGAGAAGCGCACGATAAGTGTAACCAAAGTATACGTCCTCTGTCCGGTCGGGTTCGCCGACGACGTACTCGAAGTGATGCCAACGGTGACAGAATGGGGTTATAATTTTGAGAAATTCGGCTACGGTGCATGCATATTGGTCTTCGTCAAGGTGAACCATGATGATAATTGTGAGGCCGGTAAACTTGGACTGTTCGATGCGGTATTCCAATTGATCCGCGGTCAAGGCGTTGCTCAACCTCGACCAGATTTGCGGTGTGTCCATAGCTATGGTCCGAAATCGTCGATTGACACGAGATAAGTTTACGGGGTACGACTCAGAGCCGTATCTGTACCTGGGCTCACTTAAACCATAGTGGCCCGTTTCAAAAATCTCTCGAATGACATCGTCGGGGAGGGAGTGAATCCCACGTTGCAATGTAGTCATCGATGTCTCCTTTTGAAGGCAAAATATCTTGCTTTCTGTTGCTCTGAGAATGAGTTGTTGTGCATTTCGTAACGCCTTGAGATTCTTCAATGCTGCCAGTTTTGCCTCGTGTTCATCCACACGATCTTCACTGCCTCTGCAAAATTTGGACCACTGTGATACACAACAATTGAACGGGAGAAAGAACAGATGCTCACTTTATTGCGTCCACGAGGCCGTCATCCACGATGCCACCATTCGCCTTTATTCGTGTCCAAATATCAATTAAATTGTCGATTGTCGTCAAGTCGATTCTGGAGCCCATCAAGATGGTTGGTTATCGTAAATGCGTGATCTGATTTAATATGCAGGTTGGAACGTATTTAAAATAGCACGATTGCAACACTCACAACTTCTATGAGTCGAATACGATTTTCAACCCGGCAACGTGGAGGTTGAGCCAGAGACGCGTAAAGTCACACTTTGTCACACACCAAAAGCGCAGTGCGACAATCCCGAACAACATGCGAACGCCGTTCAACCGTAACAGTGCAATATGAACTCGAAGAAAATGCACGAGGGTGCTCGAACCGAGATTTGGAGATCATCAGAACCACCACCAGTAGCGCATTGTCAAGCATGCGGATTAATCAGAATTGATGCTATCTATCCTTTTCATATAGAGGATGGCATTCAACTAATGGTACCCATCAAAGAACGTAGTGAGCATATCCTTTACCCAAACACCGGTAACCCCCTTCATTCTCCCACCCTGTCTTCTGCCAAATTTCCGTACCAACATTCCGACGAACCCCACTCGTCCGCCGCAGCGTAAAACCTAGATCGAGTCTGAGTTGGACCGCCAGCAACAATACCGCCATCATGAACAGCAACACCAATATCACCATGGCGAACGCAGCTGCGGTCGCTCCCAGTGTCGGAGGGTATTGTGGAGGTGATGGGCGGACAGCACGTCTGAGAAAGTCACTCGCCACGTGGTACGGCTGAGATAATGTGACTCAACGTTACTCGAGTATGCAGCTTCTTGATCTATGACGACGACGTTCACCAAAAAAGGTCCGTGCCAAGTAATCATTCTGCGCACCGACTATCACCACTACCACAGCCATGTCCGGCGTTTATACCCTGTTCCATGCTGACGCCGTTGGCTCCGTTTTGACCCTTGCCGTTCTTCGAGTCTTGGATGTAAAGCACAACATCGTACTTCTCGACTATGATTCGGTCACCAAGAAAGAGGATACCCCGGAGTACCGCCAGCTCATTTCTGCGAACCCGCTCGCGCAGTTTCCAACGCTAGTTACGCCGGATGGTACAGTTTTGACCGAAGGAGCAGCAACGGCGTTCTGTACGTGCATATCCGATGCTTGGTGGCGACAGGAATTAAAGCTTGCGCAGATCTTCACGATAAACACGCCATTGGAACTCCGTGGTCTACCGAGCATCTTTCGCCGTCCCAGCTTGCGCTGTATTACCGTATCATGGTATTTATACCTGCGAATATATATCCAACGATTACTGCCATAGAAGTAAGTTTTTGATGAGCTAGTTATACCATAACGAGTCCTGAGCCTTGCCTTAGTTTCCGGAGCGCTTCATAGTCGTCCCAAAATCATCGCATGTTTCCGAAGAAGCTGTGTGCGGATGGGTTGAAGAGAAAGGCCAGGAGAATCGCCAAACGACATTCAAACTTTTGGAGAAACTCCTTGACACAGTCGAGAAGCGCACTTCTGCTTATGCTCTTGGAACCGCAACCCCATCTTTGGTGGATATTTACATCACCCTTATTGCTCATTACAGTCCTCGACCACGGTACGTCCTGCCCACCCAAGCGATCTATTTCTCCCCTGATCATTTCCGGTTGATCTCATAGGTATGGCTGGATGGAGGAGAACTGTCCCAAGGTAATGGCGTGCGCGAGGGAAACTCTGAAAGACCCGGTCCTTCAGCAAGTATTTGAAGTCGAAAATGAATTCGAGGTGCCTGTTCGTGGGCCAGTTAAAGCGGACTAATGTATGCAACGAGTGATTTATGCAGTCCGCTATACCATGTGCAATCAAATATCTCCGTTTGTGATGACAGTGAATGGACAATGCTTACTAGGGAACGATTAGACTTACAAGGTATAGACCCACATCTCCACGGTTAGTCTAGCAGGACAAAAAGGCTTATTCTGTCCAGAAAGAATATCCGTCAACTCCCCCTCTGCCTGAACCTTCTGTGTAGCAGCAGAGTTAGCTGTTTGCTTGTGTACAAAGTTGAGACGCGATGAGTTGAAAGCCAAATTCCTTAGAAAAGCCAGGTTAGGTCGATGCTAGCCCTGAGGCCCTAAAGTGTCCGTCAAGCAGATCTGGAGGCATGAACGTTCGAGCCAAATGCGGTGAGTGGTTGAAGGCAAGACGCAAACTCAACCGTGACGCGACGAATTCTGATCATCACGTGGCCGCGCAGAGCCTACCACTGGCAGCTGCGAGAAACAGCAGAGTTCGCGCTCATGCATCAGCCATCAAATCTCTCGTGAAGCCGGAAATTGAGAAGATATTGGCCAAGCTCCGATTCGGTCAAGCAAAAAAAAAATCATTCCTGTGACATTGAACGGTCTGACTCGTGCAAGTACTGCGTTGCAAAATATTGGCTCAATTCCTACGTTAAGATGCACCTTCAATTCTTTGGTGCATTGTCCATAGCAACGATGGAAGATTCAGGGAATATTTCCGCTGCGACGAGGCCAACCACCAGCTCGCGAAGCCATGTTTGACAATTCTGAATCTCCACCCTTTTCGTCGGCTAAATGTACAGTCAGGACACGTCCCCGGATCTACATGAAAGTCACTGGATGACTTACCGGATCAGTAGATAACCTCAGGCTCTTGACTGGTGCAGGAATCTCAAGAGCTTTCCGCTCGATGTCGTCGACTGCGGTCGCATCGTTCACATTTGATCCATCTTCCAGACTGTCGACAATATGTTCTTCATTAACTTTCGCAAGCAGAACAAGGTCGTTTCTTCGGTGAGACTCCTCCTCTAGGTCATGATTTCTGACGAACTCGTGTTCAAAACCACTAGAAGCATCTCCAATCACGTTGATGATTTTCCCAACGTTAGTGTTGTCGACACTTGGAATCCATAGTGCCCAATGAGCTGGAAAGACTGGCGAGCGGTAGACGATCAGGAATACGTCGCGAGTCATGTCTGGGTTGGGATAAGAACATGAACAGAAAGGGAACACGTGGTGGTACAAAAGCAGATAATGGACACAGTCGGAGGTGCGGACCCAAAGAAAACGCGCTTTGCCTATCCAATGCACCGCATTGGGAAGTTTTGAGTAAAATATGTATTGTACACGCCGCCCCAAATCCCACAATTACAGCGTTGGTACATAAATCTGTATCTCAGCACGCAATGGAATCGGCATCATGGCACACATCGAGTTCATTTAGTCGGCTGGTACGGTCCGCGGACACACTTGAACCCCAGAATCTTGATGTCATCTGGCTCGAGAGTGGCCGGATCGCAGATAACCGTCGTTGAGCTAGACAGTTTCTTGTACGGGTGAATTTGGAAATTGTGGAATTGCAGACCTTTGGCTGAATACGAGAATTGTCAGTAAATGGAACACGACTTCAAAAAGCAATGATTGCAGCTCACCAGTTCCGTTATACAGGTCGAGAATGATACTCTGCGTAGCATCAGCTCCAGCAACGAAGTTCCAGCATGGATTGCTGATACAAGTACCGTCAGTTGGGTTTGGATTAATATAGCCTTCGAAATTGATGAATTTGAGATTCGTGATGTGTGTGCTTGTACCGCTTGTGTTGGGTGGACGTGGGCCTTTATCTTGATCGTAATAGCTAAAGAATAAACCAGATTTATGTGAGAGCGCATAGAATAATGATGAAATAGCCACGAACTTTTGAGTGACGAATGCGGGTGTGGATACGTTGATGGTGCGAATGTTCGACCAGGTAACATTCTCCGCGAAGCCATTACCACCAGTCCAAGATCTATAATCACTTCGTAAATAGCAGGATTCAGAAATTTGACGGACTCACTTGAAACGAGCACCATAGACAGCTCCTTCCATTGTCCAATGGTCGAAAAGCACGTTAGCGACGGTTTGAACGGCGCCGTTGCGACCGAGCGATCCAATTGATAGTCCATGGGACGAAAAGCCGCAATAACCATTCTAACACGTTATAATTCGCAAAATCAGACTCTCGAATGAACCGAAAACTCACCTTCGCAACAATATTCCTGGCACCATTGACGACACTGATACAGTCGTCGCCATTCTCGCCATAATATCCATTAACTGTAATGTTCTGACCACTCAAATTGAAGCCATCCGTATTGAATGGGAACGATATCGTGGAGTCCCGCGTCGAGTTATCGGGCTTTGCGTCCACGAGGTGATTTTCGATCAAGATATTCTGGCCGGGGATACTCCAACCCCAAGCGACGGGTTTGATGACTTTAATTCTTGTCATATAGCCATTCGTGACGTTGAATGTCGCAAGTTGTGGTCGAAGTGTGCGAACGCCGTTGTCCCACCACTGTTGTCCATATCCATTAAAGCGACCGCCGTCCTTCGACGTAGATCCTACGAGCTGGACATGATCGCCTTCCACGCATTAGCATATCAATACATGATCGAATAGACGATAGAGTTGGCTCACCTTGGATATATATCCACGGCGTCGCATAAGTGGTGGGTGGATTTAATGTCGTATTGATTTTCTGCTGGACAATCGTTATTGAGTTCGGGAGGTCGACATTTCCGTCCAGAGAAATTTTGACGTTGCCTATACATATTTATTGTCAATGAATAATCCAGAAAGTTGGACGATGTATAGACATACTGAGATTGAATACCGCGAAAGGTGTCCAAGCGTTATAGGTCACACCTTTCGAAAAGACAACGTTTCCATTAGTTTGACATTTTGCGAACGCGTCCAATATTGCCGGTGAGTCGTCCGCGCCTTTCGTGTGCTGGGTCGTGAAGTCAACAGACACATATTATTGAGAAAAGCCGGGACATACTTTGACCGTGCAAGTTTTGATGGGTGTTGGTTTTGCGAAGCCAACGAATGCAAACACCAGAATGCAAAGAAGGTTGATAACCAGCATTGATGAAAGCGGCGGTGAGGTGGGTGGGGCAGGAGTGCGGTGGAACGCAAGCTGCACGATTTAAAAGAACGAGCGAAGACAGTGCTTGGCACCGGCCCACCAATGCCCGCCAAGAAACAATTTGCAAGAAATCATTCGTGAACGGCAAGGTACCGTCGAGAGCGGCTTGAATTGAAGATGTCCTTAGCAAACAAGAGAAGGATCCGACGACGGCTAAACTTACATAACTGAAGCACCACGCGACATTTTTCGCCGAATTACTTCCACCCTTATGTATGATCAACTGAGAATACTACATTGTTGATGAAAGAAACGTACATGAAGAACACCAGTAGATAGATCTTTGTCGTGTGTCATGCCTTCAGCGATACAACGCTCTACGCGCTACACTTAGTTGAGGATGACATAGCTCTGCCGAGATGACTTGCCAGTGAATGTGCGGTAGGATGTGTCGGAACTAGCGGCCCGTTGATCCACCACGGACCGTCGATCAATGTGGTCTTCAGTTGATTGGTTCAGTTACAGTAAATCAAACGTAATCAATGAACTGACTGTATCTGTTTGGTTTGACCTGTTCTCTACTTCGTGATAGCCTCTTTACCTGCGACTGCGCGTAATGCGTTGATTTTGCAGCACCAAAAACGACCATCAAAAGTGAGCACTTTCATAGTAGTCAGGTTCGTGGGCCATCAATACATGGGGGTCGAGGGTAGCGTGGACTCCTCGACGTCTAAGTCAGTACTTGAACGAATTCCAAGCGATCGGTGGGCAATGAGATTTGGTAACGAGTCACCGCGTGGACCTGGGCGGATTGCTTTTCCGACACTCTACTTGATTTTCAAAGCCAAAAACAACTTGTTATTCAGCACATCCGTGATCCTCTGGGTAAAATTGCATCCTACCTGACGATTCAAGGCGTTCCACAGCTTCTCAAGCTCCTGAGCTGCCACAGCATTTGGCGCTTCTAGTGATAGAGTTCCGTTACAGTGTTTGCTGCGATGAAATGAAATGAGCGTTTGGTACCTTCTTCCTGCTTGACTGATTGATGGTTGCGTTGCGGCCCGCCAAATGAGGGGATGAAGAGAGAGAAGCGGTCCGCAAAACCCCGGTCACGGTTACGGTGGTCGGTTATTGTCGGCGTTTTGAATGCCGGCATCTTGAAAACGACACCGCGACAACGACGCCTGGTAGACTATAACTTAGGTGAGGGCCATGCAACGATGTACGGTTGAGAAAACATTATAGTAACTGGCGTTTTGTTTTCAGTATATCTATTAATCAGTGGATATGGTTGCGAGTGACACTGGGAAACCGTCTGGAGACTTTACGATGTTTGCTGGCAAAACATCGTACCCATCTCCAGTCAGTCTCGAGACGATCGACTACCTCATTGCTGCCTTATACCGCCTGAAAGAGAGCAAAGGCGTCTCGGATAACGAAGATTTCTCATTGTTCGCGTCTCCTGGCGATTGGTGCGTGATTGCTTCATTCTCACTTCTCAAAGATGATTGAATGCAAACAGCGATAGCACTCATCCCCCTATTAGAAGTGAAGAAGTCGACTTCGTCTCTGCATATACAAGATTGCGAGATCTCAAAAAATCTGGTGGTGCATTGTCTACAGTCCTTCAAGCGGTCGAACACGAAATTTGGCTCCAACAGCAGAAGTGCAACCCCCTCGCACTTAGGACCGGCATCAAGTCACTGCTCAAAGACGTGCTAAGACACATACTCGAAATTGGGTACGAAACCTTTGAAGATCCTCAAAAACATCATACATTCCCGATCGCCGTATCAGGCATCTCCCAGTACTTTCGATCCGTGGCCTTAGCTACCCCTCGCATCTGGAATAGGATAAATTCAAGCTATTGCATCGAACATTTAGAGACATTTATAATGCGCTCAAAGGCCGTGGACTTATCTGTCGTGGTTGGCGCTATCCCAGGCGTATCTCCGAGCCAGAACCGCTGCTCAGTTGAAGAGTTTATGGCAATCGCAACAAAACACTCAGCGAGATGGTCAAAATTTGAATATCACAGTGATGGAAGCTTGTTGGTCGAGGGCAACGGCTATATCCACCCTTCTCTTTATTCATACCCCACGCTCTATCTCCCTCACCTTTCGGAACTAACCTGTTGCAAGTACCATTATGACCCCCGCTTTGACGACATCAACCATGCACCTTTCTTCTCAGGTTGGGACATGCCCAATTTGACACATTTCTACGGACTCAACACGATGTTAGATTGGAGGGTTAATAAAGCGCCGCTCTTGCAACATGGTGATATCATTATCGATCCATCCATAGAAGTGGCTTGGAGTTGGCACTGGCGGTTCCGCAGCTTCTTGCACTTTGCACCCCAACTATCAAACCTGGAACTTGGGCTTTCTAATGTGGCCTGGTCGGATAACGAGACGGAATTGCCAGTTACCGTTCTCCCACAACTGACAAAGCTGGCTATCACCATCGACGGCGTTGTCGCAACCAAATTAGTGACAGAATTTTTTAAGGCAATAAAGACGCCACTCATCTTAACTCTGGTTCTCAAATTCTCAAATGCGGATGTGGATCAAACTAGAACCGATGCCAATTCAATGCTTCGTGCTATCCTAGAGAACAGCAAACCACGTGTATCATTCGAGCTGGACGCCATGGAACACTCCTCCCCCTTTCATGATGTCCTCCAGCTACTGACGTCTAAATTACCATCCATCGGTGTCCTGATCCTCAGAGGCTCCTGCATCCACAGTTCATCTTCGGATTGGATTACACGCGAAGATCCCCTCCAATTACAGACGGTGATATTGGAGCGGTGCGACGGACTGGAATACTACGTCGTTGAGAAATTCGCAGAGCTTGTCAAGGCGAGACCGCAATGGGACAACTTCAGGCTCTTTCATCTCGACTGCCAGAGCTTGCAGCCATTTATTGATGAACTTAAAGAGAGCTTTGGACACAGGTTACTCGATCAGTTCGGCGCACTGAAATATTTGCAACAAATGAAGCTGTTACCCCTCTAGTAACTATAAGAAGTCCGTTTCGAGATTGTCGAGCATAGTAATTGAAGCTCTATGATTACAGTGCATTTGGGCAATATTCCGACCATAGTTATCAATGGGCGATGCAGGGTAGCAAAGTATAATGGTTCTGCATTCTATAATATTGATCGGGCAAACCGCTGTTTCGTCATAATTCAGATTTACTCATTGCGAATATAATCGAACTAAGTCGAGATTTGACTGGAAAATGAACATTCATGACGAAAATATCAAGAAACGAATGTCGAGGTGTGAAACTGTTCGTTCAAACTCAAGAAACACATCACCAGCAAGCCACCAGTGTCAAGCCCTGGCAGTCGTCATCTGGAGAAAGGAGAACGTTCTTAGCGTGCCGTTTAGATATCAAGTTTACGTACCGTAAGATCTACGACCCATATATCAACCTGTCCCCCAATCGACGCGCCAACTTGTCATTCACATTTCGGTCGTCAGCAATGTCAATCTTGGAAGACTTCCAAAATTCATCCTCCACTACCTGCCTGCATATCGAATCATAAAATAACCTATGGCATTCTCTCAAACGAAGCAACCTCCATGGGACAGGGGATGTCAGCGGTCCTTCGCACAGATAGTCCAAAAATGGTTCGAACCCTGTTAGCTCGACGTGTTTTAATGCCTTTAGGGTAACTTCATCCAGTAATTGCAACTTCCTCGCCAAAATGGTAATCATGGACCATCCGTGCGGATCTGGATAGCCTGTAAAATCCAAGGCAAGTTTCTGAAGTTTCCGACACTGAATAATCATTGTCATCATTGCACGAAATAAACGTTCAATACCACCATCCTCCAGTTCGAATCCCCCGCTGAACGTGAATCCAATGCTGTCCAGATTAGGCATATTCAAATCCGATAGGATGTTCACGATGACCTCGTCGTCAATGGAACTCCGTAAAGTAATCTCAAACGAAGAAAGGCTCTCCAAATCTGCACGCCAAAATTCAAACTGGTGTGGTCTTATCCCAACAAATTCGATTGTGAGGTGCTTAAGATCCGTGGATTCGGACAGTGCACGAAAGGTGTCGCTTAAATTCCATTCGGACGAAGGATCGGGGCCAAACCTAAGTGTTGCCGAGATCAAATTGTAACCAACTGAAGGTGCATTAATGACGACATTTAAACCGCCAAAATGCGTCAGTTTCGGTAAATCCCAGTCTTCAAAAAATGTAGGGAGGTTGGGATCTTCTCGCTTTCCATCATAATCCTGTTTGTGCCAAGTAAGACTCGTAAGGTTGGGTAAGTGAAGACCATCGGCGTAGTCCAAGATGGTAGGATGCGTGTAACCGTATGTCCGTCCTTTCTCGTCAACAATGAGGCCGCTAATGAGCTCAAAAATTTGCCATCGTTTGCTCTGTTGTATTGTGAAATTTAGAAATTCAAAAAGTTGGCATCCGTTGTCCTCGTCCAGTGGAGAAGTTAAGTCGAGGAAATCGCTAAGGCTGGCCGCCTTCGAACGCTTGATGTAGACCTTGAGCTGTTCAATTGTAAGTGAGTTGCTCAGTCTGGCCCAAATCCTTGGTGTTTCCAGAGCGACGGAGCGGAATCGACGATTGACGTGGGATAAATGGACGGGATACAATTCTTCATCAATGTTGCTCGTTGCGCCGAACCATCGGAAACCAGCTTCAAAAATCCCTTGAAGAACATCATCTGGCAGAGATTGAATGCCATAGTGTAGCGATAAAGGCCAAGCTTCTTGTTCGAGAGAATATATATCGTCGTCTATTCCGTCGAGTATTTGACGCAGAGCATCTCTTGACTTCTTGAGTTGCCGCAATGACTCCCGTCCCAATTTATGTCGAGCTTGCACCCCATCACGTGATGATCTCAGTGTATGATACGCTTCAGGCGCGCAATAAATAACAAGGTGCTCAATGTTACTCACGACCGTCGGCTCGCTTGAGCACCAAAACTCAATGACTTGTCCACGGCCCCGCCATTCGACTCCAGTCGCGAGAGTACACCCCGTAACTTTCGCATTGTTTCCTTGTCAATATTCTTTCTGCTAGTTGTCATGACGGCATTCGGGACGACAGTTCTCGTGGTCGCCAACGAGCGAGGTAATTCACCGTTGTCCTGCAAGGCTGCTGTGTTGTAAAATTTGCAGTAAGGAATCAGGGCTGCAGTAAGAATCTCCCTGAAGGCAAAAATGCAACTCGAGGATCTGTACTCACGCGTTGTGGTGCTAGTCTGCCTTGTGGACCGTCTGAGGTTGCTGGAAGCTTTGCGTGTTAGGGAAGGAAATGGAGACCGGTTACTTGATAGTAACCGGGTCTCGCACTCCTCCTTCAGCCACGGCAACAGTCGCAGCTGAACCGAGAATCAACGGAGAAGCTGTAATGGCATCCTGTTCTACAATTTTTCAAAATTGAAATTATACGGCCTAGCCTACTGCCTAGCACGACGACGATCCTGGTGCAAACCGTCTCCATTCCCATTGATCTCGAGATAATTCCCCGTCATCCCTTATAATCATTCATTACGCGCGATCGAAAAGGACAGGATTTTGGTCAAGAACGGTGCATAGTTGGCTATGTAGGACCATGGTCAAGTACTGGCCACCACTACGCCTAGCAGGTGTCCTCCCCCTTGCACGTTTTTGTTTTTGTTTCCACAAACCTGGACATATCCGGCCGAACGCTCGAATGCCTATAGCATCAGTTATCAAAATTCACTAAACCAATACTCCAGTTATTTGGAGGACTCTGAATCCTCCAGTTATTCAAAAATCATCTGGACGCTCTCCTTTTTGCTTCACCAGGTACAAGCACATTGCTCATGCTCGGAGGACTAGTTCTGGATTCTTCCTCTTGTCTTGACATTCCTTCACATGGACCGCCAACAGAACGAAGATTTTCAAGTTGATTAGGGGCGTCGCTCGCTGTTTCATGGACGACTGAACAAAGAACATTGCCGACACCACGAGGTATTGCTGAACTCGTACATCTCTTTCGTGCCACTGAATAGTGTTTGCTCAGAGGCTCCAGCATCCACAGCTCATCTTCGGAGTTGGTTGCGCACAATTGCCCTATTCTGTTACGACTGGTGGGTGACATTGGAGCGGTGGGTTGGGTTGGATTATTACGCTGCTGGGCAATTCGCCGAGCTTGCTAAGGAAATGGCGCAATGGGACACCTCCATTTCGACCGTCAGAGCTTGCGGCCATGTAATAATCAACGGAAGGAGACCTTTTGGCGCAGGTTACTCGGTGAATCGGACGCATTTGCAAATGAAACTGTTATCCCTCTAGTAACTGTAAGAAGTCCGTTTCGACTTTGATCCCGCGTGATGATTGAAGCTATATTATTGCAGTGTATTTTGGGGGTATTCTGTGTTCGACCATAGTTATCTCTTGGCGATGATCTAGGGGTAATGAATTATAATGATGTGATTTCTGTAATAGTGATCGGTTAAACCGCTGCTTCGAGATATTCCGACTCGCTCATTGCGCATATCATCGAACTATCTGGAGGGCCGAATAGAAACGATTATGATGAATATAATAATTAATGAATGTTTAATGTTACACCATTCGCGCGGTGCTCGAGTAAACACTGCCTGTAAATCACTAGCGTCACACACTGGCCATCACCATCCGGAGATACGAGAACGTTAGCGTGCAATTCACGTATTGAACATTGACATGCTGAAAACAATATTCTACGACCCAAACATCAACCTGTCCCCCAACCGATGCACTAACTTGTCAGACACATTCCGGTCGTCAGCGATGTCAATCTTGCAAGACTACCAAATGTTATCCGAGTACTTTGCTACCATCGCGCATATCAAACCATAAACTTTCTTATCGCATTCCCTCAGACGAAGCAACCTCCATGGGACAGGGGATTTCAGCAGTCCTGGTAGCATGAACGACTCATAGTCTTTCAATGCCTTCAAGGTAACCTCGTTCAGCGGTTGCAACTTCTGCGCCAAAGCGCTAATCATCGTCCATCCATGGGGATTTGGGTAACCTGTAAAATCCATGGCAAGTTTCTGAAGTGTCCCACACCGGTTAATCATGGCCATCATTCCCTGAAACACTGCTGTGATGTCGCGAACACCGTGTTCGAATCCCCTGCCAAATGTGAATCCAATGCTGTCCAGCCTCGGCATACTCAAATCCGACAGGATGTTCAAAATGAACCCATCATTGATAAATCCCCCTAAAGTAAGTTCAAACGAAGACAGGTTCTCCAATTTTGCGGGCTGAAATGTAAATTTGTGTGTTTTCATATCAGCAAATCCAATTGAGAGATTTTTGAGGTTCGTAGACCCGGCGAACGCACGGAAGGTGTCGTTTAAATCCCATTCCGAGTCAGATTCTGGTTCGAATCTGAATGTCGCCGAGATCAAATTGGAACCAACCGATGGAGCATTGACCACGACGTTCAAGCCGTCGAAATGCATCAGCTCGGGTAATTCCCCGTCTTCGAAAAATATGGGAAGGTCGGAATCTTCGTGCTCTTCGTCATAGCACTCTTTGCGCCAAGTAAGACTCGTAAGGCATGGCAAGTGAAGACCATAGCCGAATATCATAGGATGGGTGTAACCCCACTGATAACCCTCTTCGTGCTCCATTCGCCCGCAAACAAACTCAAAAGTTTGCCATCTTTTACTCTGTTGTATTGTCAGTGTCAGAAATTCTTCAACTGTGCATCCTTTGTCCTCGTCCATAAGATAAACGATGTCAAGGAAAACATTGAGGCCGGTAGCTTTGGAACGTTCAATGTAGACCTCAAGTTGTGTCATGGTAAGTGAGTTGCTCAGTCTGGCCCAAATCCTCGGTGCCGCTAGAGCAATGGAACGAAATCGACGATTGACATGGGATAAATGAACGGGATACAATTCTTCATCCTCGTTTCTCGTGGGGCCAGACCGTCGGATGCCAGCTTCAAAAATGCCTCGAAGGACGTCATCCGGCAGAGATTGAATTCCAAATTGCAACGATGAAGACCAGGTATCGCGTTCGAGAGAATAGATATCGCTGTTGGTCGCTTCGAGAATCAGACGCAGACAGTCTCTTGATTTCTTGAGTTGCCGCAATTTTCCTTTGCTTAAATTATGTAGAGCATTCGTCCCACCACGTGAGGACCTCAATTTAATGTTGGTATGGGTAAATGAAACGGGTGCTCAGTATTACTCACATTCGTCTGCTCGCTTGGGCATCAAAACTCAACGACTTTTCCACAGTGCCGCCATTTGACTCCACCCGCGAAAGTATGCCTCGTATATTTTGAATCGTTTCCTTGTCCATTTGCTTTCTGGTAATTGTCATGATGACGTTATGACCCCAGGGTCGCGAACGTTTCGTAAACTAGTCAATGATATCTTCTTGTGCTATGTGAGGGTTATGAATCGCCCCGAAAGTATAAAACATAAATTGAGGCTCTGGACTTACGCGTTGGCGTACGTTGGGCGTTGTGACCGTGGCAAGTTGCGGGGTGAGACTTGAACCGGCTACTCGCGTGGACATACATGGCACGTTTTGCCATGCGATACGCACGCGAGCTTATGTCACACACAAAGGTCATGACATTTGAAACGAAACCAGCCACTATTTCTTTTGAGAAGAATCATTCCAGGAGGTCCGCTTCCCAGCGTCGCAAATGGAATCGATAAGGCTGTTAGCATGGCATTGAACGCTCAAAGTTAGCCAAAGTGGTTACGAATCTACCCTCCAAGACCGGGACATTAGCCAGGACATATTCTATTCGTAGAGTTTTCTCTCGACCTACTTTGGCAAATATGTTCTCATCGCTCTGTTGACGGATGACCGTTCTTCATTGGCTAGGTCTGTATGGCACCCACCTACTATTTCTTCGCTTATTCATCTCAAGACACTTTCGACCACCCTGGCGCCATCTCTGCTCAAGATTCACCACGGCCATACGCTGTTCTTGGTGAGGAGTGGCACATATTACCAGCACATATCACCAGCGAAACGATGATGCAAGTTCCCCGTAAATCAGGCTTCGATGCAGCACGATGGCTTATCGGTCTTGTCTCTCAGCTGTCTTTGGATAGCACTGGCAGGCAGTGCCTTCTTCTGCGGTCGTTACTATTTCTTGTTTGTGGCGGGTATGGTTTTCTCTCTTTGGCCACCAGATTAC
Organism: Rickenella mellea; assembly: GCA_004355085.1. Lineage (NCBI taxonomy): Eukaryota > Fungi > Basidiomycota > Agaricomycetes > Hymenochaetales > Rickenellaceae > Rickenella > Rickenella mellea. Next base: position 2,761,240 of record ML170156.1, read on the forward strand.
CTTTTCGTAGCAGAATCACGTCGGCAGACAAAAGCCAAGTCCGAACGTTTTTGATGCCGCCAAAAGTTTGAAATTCTCTTTCTCTCACCAAACTACCACTTCTACATTACCGACATACATCGATGACCATGGCAGTCAATGCGTCACAACCTCTGAAGTGGAAGTCGCTGGCACCCTCACCACCAACAAACGGTATCACGCCGGCAAACCAGGCGACGCATCCTCGTCTCCCCATACCAGAGCTCTCCGCCACCATTGCAAAACTGAAGCAATCTATAAGGCCGCTCGCGTGGTCAGAAGAGGAATACAAGGTTGCCGAGAGGAAAATCGATGACTTTGCAAGTCACTTGGCTCCTCGGTTGCAGGACCGGCTCAAGGAGCGCCAAGCTGAGACAGAGCATTGGCTGGAGGAATGGTGGGATAACGGAGCGTATCTGGGTAATAGGGACTCGGTGCGTGGTCTTTCTATGCGTAACTTCATGGATTTTCATATCTGTTTGATCAGCTTGTTGTGAATGTTTCATTCTTCCGTGAGTCATTTTTATCTCAATTCAAAACGATCATATTGGGTACCAAATCCACGTTGTCTATGAGCAACAAAGTCATGGATGTCAAATGCCCTTTCCTGTTCCGCAAGTTCTGTCCACTGGCAGACTGACCTATAGATTCCTCGTGATTCGAGGCGTGAACAACGTTCTGTCGCTCTTGAATAATAACTCTGACTTCGACCTCCAACATCAAAACGTCTGTGCTTTACTATTACCATTGCTAAACAGATTTACAACCTAGAGGGCTATGATAACCACCCTTCACACTATCCCCAAACACCTGCGCATCGAGCTGCCGCATTGACACGCGCGACTCTGCTTTTCCGACAACAGTGCAGGCGTGGCGAACTCGAGCCTGATAAAACAAAGGAAGGTGCAATTTGTATGGACGCTTACAGGTAAGCATAGTTGCATTAATTCCTCAAAAAGACGGCATGTTCTGAGTTTGGAAATGCTTCGAATAGATGGATGTTTGACTGCTGTCGAATTCCCGGATTAGAAGGTTTAGATTGGAGCGTTTCACATGCCAAAGAGGAAGATAAAGGAGATGCAGGACACGTCGTAGCAATCCGGAGAGGGAGAATCTGGAAGGTCGAAATTGCGAAGGATGGTAAACTATTGGGTACGGCTGATTTAGAGAGGTATTTTCATTATGGACGTTCGCGGGGACAAAGGCTGACAATGACGCAGGCAGTTCCAGCATATATATGAGAATACAACGAAAGATCATACTCCAATTGGGTTGTTGACGGCGTCCAATCGCGATATCTGGGCGAAGGTACATTCCGTCCCTCTCAATTTAATCGCTCACAATACGCATGGAAATGGGACAGGACTTCGCCGACCTTTCCTCTGCTCCGCAAAATCTCTCCATCCTAAACATAATCATCTCATCCGCATTCATTGTCTCCCTCGACGACGGCACTCCCGTATCCGAACTTGAGTGGAGCAAAGCACTCTGGCACGGCGGACCTGGAGCCATAGGACTGAAAGATCGCTGGGTCGACAAACCTATACAATATATTGTGTACGACAATGCGAAAGTCGGGCTTATGGGCGAACATAGCATCATGGACGGAACTTCCGTCGCCCGGTTAAGTGACACAATTCTTGGCGCCCTTGCTGACCCCAGATTCGATCATGGAACATCAATTTCTGCACCGATAATGCCCACGTCATACGACTGGCTTATGAGTCCCAGAACTGAAAAGGCAATAGAGCTAGCGCAGAAGGCTGCTGTAGCGCTCGTGGATTCGCAGGAATTGGGGTATTCGTTACGGGATACGGGAAGGGTGCAATCAAGCGATTTGGGTTCTCTCCTGACTCGTGGGCGCAGCTCATCATTCAACTCGCATACCACCGTCTTCTGCTTTCCACATCGCCTAAGAGAGCCGACTATGATCCAAAGTCTCTGTTCCCACACACTTAGGAATGGTGGTACATACGAATCTGCTACAACACGACGATTTCATAAGGGCCGTACTGAAGCAATCCGCGTCACATGCATGGAGTCGGACAAGTGGGTTAGGAGCATGGTTGATCTCGGTGTGGATGATCATGAACGTAGGGCTTTGTTTGGCGAAGCCGTCAAAGCTCATAGACGACTTGTAAGGGATGCTGGGAATGGCGACGGCATTGACCGGCATTTATTAGGTACCTTCTTCGTCAGTCATTCATCGCGAGCTGAATATTTCTGCCATGTGAATTAGGTTTGAGGAAACTGCTGAAGGATGACGAGGTGATGCCAGCTATGTATTCAGATCCGCTCTTTTTGCGTTCGAGCAATTGGGTGCTCAGCACATCATCGACTTTCTCGAAACATATCCGCGCGAGGGGTTGGGGGGAGGTACATTTATTACCAATTAGTCTTGAGTTTTCGTTGACCCGTAGGAAAGGTGGTACCCGAAGGATATGGTATCGCTTACATGACCAGTTTTGACGGTACGCACATGCATTCCACATTTCACAACTTCCTCCCGTGATGATCAAAGCAACACATCATTTCTTAGATCATTTATTCTTTAACGTTACCTCACGCAAGGAGATGCCAAACGCACAATTCTGTGAAGAGATTAAACGGGCTGCGGAGGAAATTTTTGCACTGTTCAACTACAACTAAGCTGTGAGGTGGTAAGGAATTGTTCTATATACTCACGGAATTCATATGTTTGGTCTCGTATCTTGACCCAGAGATGTTCCGGCGTGATTCTCAGTCTCGTCTGCAGGTTCAGGATGCGCTTGGCTTTTACTCAAGTAACGGCCGATTTTCGAAGAGCAGCACACCTTTTTCCAGCACAGCACATCTCTGGAAGTCAGCATTTCCCAGCCAGGCAGCAGAGCCTAACGTGAAAAGTGTCTTCAGACTGTTCGGACCGCGAGATAGGGCCCGAGGGGCATCCCTTCGGCACCAATGCTCAGGTGTGTGCCAGACAGTGCTGCTTAGGCTTGGTTTGTTGCCAACAACCATCGCCTACAATTCACGATCAGGTTCTGTATACATTAGTTCATCAAGTGTCTTGTCGACGATTGACCCAGCCATTCCCATATATTGCCAAACATTCCTATCAATCAGTGTATCATAAACGGGTACGTTAGACAGGTCAGTTATTTGACGTTGTGAATTGATAAACTCATGTCTGGAGCAATGAATTGTAGTTCTAATTTTCCGTGCCTTGAAGCTTGCCTTGAAGATGACCATCAGCCGTTGATTAGCTTGCAGTGCCTTCCTCTACGACACATTCAATCGTCCATGTCCGAGATTCAATGGCAATGGTCGTTTTTACCACAATCGACTAGTACTGGTTGATAACGGAAAATACATTGTGTATATAGGCTGTGTTCAGGCGACTTATACGGTAGTGGGTGTGGATTGTCTATTCTATGGTTGGTGGGACAATTGACCGTAAGCTAACTGTAAAAGACGTGAGTTATGAAATACGCCGGTGCTGGTTTGATGGGGGTGTAGATTCGTGTTTGACAAGATAAGGGGTTAGTGGACAGCCTTGAGGCGCATCACGCCAATTCATGCAGAAAATTCAATTGCGAATACATTCGGCACTTGGGCTGGGAGAAATGTGGTGCACATACAAACGAAATACATCAACGTACTATGATATTTCTTTTCTCAAGTGATGCATAACTAGAATAAACGCTGTGCGATCATTGGCGGATAGAGGGAATTGGCTTTCAATTGAGCGGTGACTGCTGCTGCTGCTCCATGTCCGGAGGGACCAACGCCATGACCCTGCTTCCGTATATATTGCGAGCTAGCTAGGCTCTCGTTCTGGAAATTGCAAGTGTTCAACGGATCCGAGGGAACTCGATGGAACGTGTGGTTGGTTTGCATGGCGACAAATATTTCTTGAAGCAACAAATAGCCAGAGATAACAATTTTCAAGATACATCGCCAGCTGGACAGAGGTTTTACGACGGCGCATGTGATCAATGAGTCGCCGCTGACCATCCCTGTTCATAAAGTCCCTCAAGTCCGTGGAAATATGCAGCCGGGAAGAAGAGTATTCGAGTCCACAATTAGTGTCGAAATGACTTAAAATCCTCCAAAGCAATAGGCAGTGCGGTCAGCTCAGTCAGCTCAGTAATCCCAAAGGCTACACGCAAAATAAAATTGAGTTAATGGCCCAATTTCAGTACTTGGCGGTGTAAAAAGGTTGACTTGACGTGTCGAACTGTCGCATGATATGAGTAGACCCAGCCTCGGCCATCAAACGAAGAATAAAATTGCAAGGGGCATTCTCGATTGAGCGCAAGCACGATCTAGACGTACAATGAAGTGAGAAAGCTGTCCACAATCAAAACCAAGCACGTACACTGTCCCGCCGGATCAAACTTACCATCGACAAGCGATTGATGTCGCAAATTTATCTGTTCTCAAGACGTAGCGAAGAATTGAATGACATGGGAGTACACAACGAAGCTGTGTGAACATCATGCGTTGGCACGGCTTGAACCAGCGGTCGAACCCACGACGTGGCACATTGAATGTCTTGAAAGGTCCGGATGTCTGATGATGGAGTCAGAGTCAAAGTATCACAGCCTGTGTGCGTGGTGGGCGTCGTCGCTAAGGTGAGGATTACGGGCACCGTGTCGGAGGGGTCAGCCAAGAGCGCCCTAGCGCAGTCAGTGTCATGAATCAGTACTGGTCTGATGGATCCGGACGCAAGCAAAAGATCTCTGACCATCATCACGGTCGGACGCGACAATGAGTGTCAGATGGTGTTCATTCCAGTCTGTTGGGTCTTTCGGAGTCCTTTCGGGAAGTTCAATCAATCTCCATTGGCCATGAGTGCATTGTTATACATCACGAATTTTGAACGAATATTGTCAGTCTGCTTGTGGGTCTATGTCAGCATCACTGAGTGCTGAGCATCGATATACCTGGTTCCGAGGTGGTTCTGGGTCGACCCGCACCCTCCACAGTCCTGTGGAGTCCAACAGTGGCCATAAACCTCCACAAAGTTGCGGCATTCAGAGTTCGCTATTCTTCCGTTTTCAGCATGATACAGATTTCATTAACCTCAGAAACTAAAATGTGCATGGATATGCCTCGTTGCGGGATGAATGAGCATCGATTGGTGAGCCAGTGCACGCCTCGTGTCCGGCACCAAGTAAAGTTTTACACTTTACAATATATTCGGATAGAACCGAAAAAGAAAACATACCGAAAGCAGTGCAAAAAGCATTCAGTGGTCTGCCTCTAAGCCGAGCTTGACCTTTATGCAAGCTTCGTGAGACAGGCATGGATAAATTAACCAACAGCACGTACCTTGGCCCGCACGAAATATGTCGGTCAGTGGCCGACGCCGCCACGTTCTGCACTGCGTTACTACGCGTTATGATCAACACCATTCCATTCTTCGTTCTTACACAACGACACCCAAAATTGGTGTAACAACACGGAAGTCGAAGACAAGACTCACTTTAATTTGTAACTATGCACGAAGGTCCGATGACCAGGCCACCTGTGATCTAGCATCAATGCGTCGGCGCTGCGGGGAAAGACGTAGTGATGCTGACATGCTAACAATAGACATACATCAAGTTGATGACCGATACCTTTGTCTACCGCAGGACGACACCTCGACCGAGCGCACAAACATTCGGACGTTATACTGGCCACGCGATCGCGTTATGAATTGCGAGCGATGAAAATGTTCGCCGATAGTTTGATTTGGACTGTCCAGTGTCGAAACGGCATTGCGCCATGGACGGCAAACGTACGAAACAAATCACCAATGCCGATGTGAGGAGATGGCAACGAATTACTGTGATGTCAATCTAATTAGCGTTTCTCTGTGAGGAGTTTTGATGAAATCCACACGTAAGACAAACAGTATTTGCACTTAGATTATCGCCGAGTGGCATAATTTAAATACCGTAAACAACCCATAGATTTCAGGACTGTGGAAGGCGGACTCTAATTCCAGAAAGTCAGAGGACACCTCATAATGAATTCACGGTCTCCGCTGCATTCTGGCGATGTCAACGGCACGGTCTTGTTGGAGAGTGCTAGTTAGGAAGTTTCAACAGTAGACGCGAAGGAATTAAAGTAGCACGCACAATAGCAGACGTATCGAGCCTTGTTTGTCGACCCAGGCTCGAGAATACGAAGATTGGTATTGGTCGGACATGCCAAGATACTGAAGACTCTTCCAGTGACATCCTCAGATATGCCCTAAACGTGAGTGGCTCGTTGACCTTGCTTATGGTAATACACCGACGTGGCCGAGAAGGAAGAGTGCAAGTTAGCCAGACTTCCAGTGCCTTGAGTCTTTCTGCCATTCGATGACATCGATGACAGGTCAGGTAGACTATTAGCTGTGGGCGCCTTATTTTGTCGTAATTCCGACTACCGATGTTTGATGGGTCCTTTTTCTTCCATTTGCCGCTGAGCTCCGTTCAATTACGATGAAAGAGTACATGCCACGAGGCGGCGGCACGTAACGTGTGCGGTTCGGGAAAATTGTTGAAGAGCGAAAAGACGCCCAGCACGGTTCCGCCAGATTGGTGGAGAATCGGTATGTACTCCACCGTGTTTACGTCTGATCTGGAACCTTACCTGCAAATTTAAAGCGATCAATGTCCATTTCGGGGGTGAAGCCCGCTACGGCGGATACGAAGTGTGACATGCGAGAACCAATCACTACTGTTGCGTGTACGAGATGAATGTGCTAAGACGGTTCGGAGGAAACTGTGAGTCCCTCGTGTTTCAGAGATTTAACGGACTTTGACGTACATTGCGTGTTATCTTCGATCGAGAAACTACACGCCACGTGAGCATGGAAGCATCATTTAGGTGGATCGGCGGTTGGCCCTTAAAGCCTTTGGCCCTGCATGGACGTATAATTGAGTCTATATCAGATGGCGAGAATTTGGATAACTCACCATCAAAAAGTTCAATACCATCTACTTGCTCAACCTAGTCAAAACTGATGTAGAAGCAGAATACTTTAGAGAGAAAGACATACAAAAAACATACGGATAATCAAACATCCGGAACGGTATGAAAATGGACATTATGGCATTTCATTGGAAATGCAAGTTGGAGCGCTTCAAGTTGACGGATCTCAGAGCTTCTCATCCCCCTTGAAAGAAGATGAATTGCCGACACCCATCGGATGCCTTCGATGTATAGGCCAGGAACGCACTCTCAGCTGTTCAGAAAGCGCTATTCCCGTCCCGAGGTGACCATGGACCTGTTTCAAAAATTAACGTAGGCCATTCGATTCGAAAGATGACGAGCAGATGAAATCAAATGACACTCGAAGCGTTGAGACAACTGTTGGCAGCGGACGTGATCTGCTTTCGTAAGGTGCGGGCGGTGGTGATGCGAACTTGAAGTGCTTTGCTGGCACTTGCTGCGGAAAAGAACCACATCGATCATGTTGCGCTGGAATAGAGACACCGAACGTGGGGTTGGATACCGGAATAGTTATCCGCACAAGCATCCATTATAAGGTTATTTTTCATTGTTTATTGTCAGTTTCAGTTTGTGGTCGGTGGTTTAGGTGAAATTGTGATGCTACTAGTAGAGTTAGACGTTTTACTTTCGCAATCTCAGTTTGTGACCCGCACGCAACCCGCACCCATGGCGCAGATAATATTTATAGCACATAATATAGGGCTATCTACGTGATTCGAAAGTGAAGTTGTTGGACGAATTCGGCACTTTCAAGTTGTGACAGTTGCGTCACACGTTCCTGTTCACCCTGTTCACAACGACGTCGACGCAACAAGAGCCATGCAGTGCCGAACACTGCGCAAGAACCATACGCAATGGTTAGGGTGGGCTTCGAGGTGTTGGTAAAGACAAAAGGGGGTAAGTATCTCATTCTTCATTCTTATACTCTTTTTTTACTCGTACAGTTTTTGTTGGCACGCATCGCACTGTCGCGATACGCCAACACCAAACATCTCGGGCATGCAGCGTACGTCCGCGCTGCGCCATCCCATCACAACGAACCACCATCTCCAGCTCCCAATTACCCCGAAACACACCAATACGACAGCAAGATGAGCCGTACAGCTCGACGCTCACCAACGACAGCAACCCACCAACGAAGGCAACAGCAACAGCAACGTAGCTGTCGCTGGTCCTTCCCATTCGCCAATATTACCCAACCACACCAACAACCACGAGGGTCAACACGATGGCGACGATGGCGGTGGCGCGTGCGGTTCAACGACAACGACACCGACAGACGACAATGCGGAACGACGGTCATAGTGACGGGGACGCACATCGCAGATACGATGGCGCGGATACGGCGGCAGCGACGCGCACAACGCCGCTGTTGCCAGAATATTGTACATAAATAGAATAAATATATACTATTGTTCCTATCTGACATACCCGCGATCAGCTAAAGACCGCACGAAACCCGTACCCGTACCCGCCATGGCCACTGGAGCCACTCGAACGTCAGCCACAGGTCCACTGCGAGCCACACAGCACGTAAGCGGTGGCGCACAACCACACAAACCACAGTGCCACACCGAAAGCTGTGCAAACCAAGTATCGAAACCTGGTTCGCAAACTGAATTCACGCGTGTCAACTGCAATATACACATGTAGGTACTGCTAAAAACCTGAGACCAGATCTGCTGAGCAAAACTGTTATTTTTCAGCGATAACTAATGTCATAATCCATCCCAACTTACATCCATCAGCTCACCATGATACAACGCAGCGACACAGAGTGGAAGAGGGAGCAGTCCGATTTCATAGTTTCGTTGGTTGGAGAACGCGCATCAATGCCGTAGAGTACGACGCATCCTTTGGCGGTCGTCGTTTGATGCCCAATTGGTCCAAAGAAGCTCACACAATTTAGCCGATCGCGAATTTCCGGATCTGATGCCGAGTCGAGACTCTGTGGCGGTGACTGTGGCGCGACAACAAGAATGTTGCTGAATTGCAATGGTGTTCCCGGTGGTCATCGTCGTCAAGGCATTTATGTGTTAATTTTGAGGGGGGGAACGTGAGGAGTGGGGTGAAACGACATCGGTCGACGTCGGACAGACGGATGTCATGGTCTCGGAATAGTGAGAATAATTGTTAGTTACTCCATGCCTCAGCTCCGAGTCGGATAGCGTCAGAATGTTCTGAGGTGAACGGGTGATTTGGAAATTCCGAGTCGACGGCGAGAGTCAAAAGGTTCCGGTTCCGCAGCGCATAGGCTCCAATCATGACCGAATAACTTTAGGGGGAAATGGTTTTGCATCAGAACATCTCTTGAATTGCGGCATACATCGGTGTGTTTGCGCAGCTTTTGTTGGAGTAGAAACTAGCTTCCAAAATGCATGTAAACCCGAGAACCGATTTGTTACTAGTTCAGCATTCTGCGATCGATTACTGCGGACAATCGCTGTCTATCACACAGGTTGCATCTGGATTGTAATTTGCAAAGACATTGAAAGCATACATTCTCCCTAATTCAAAACTGCGGCTTCTAGTTGCATACGATCATCGAAACATATGAGGAAAAATAGATAATCGAAATTTGGTGTCACTTCTCCGCAACTTCGTTGATCGGTGAGCCTTCCGTTCGTGGACTAGTCATTCGACGAAAAACACCGACGGGGGGATGCCATTGATCAAAACCAAACACAGGTTTCCCATGAGGACGGGGTAAAGAGTCGCTCAGAAGACTTTTGAGACCGATACTGAGGTAGCGCAGTTGGGGGGTCTCAGAGTCTGCGTTGCATCAAAGTCTGGCATTGAGAATCTCCTTTTGGTATATTTCCAGTGCATAGCGGTGAAGAACGCGGGGTAGATTGGCGCCGCGATAAATTTGGAAAACAAACACCGCGTTCTGCCAGGCTGTGTTCGAGAACGTTGGATTGCACAGGTCACGAGGAATTTGTAAAAGACTGTGTCAAATATACTGGACACCTAATTGTAAAGATTCTTCGAGCAACATATCAACATGGTGTGAATGGGCGGGTGGATGTGGCCAAAGTTATTACTGAGTGAATGCAATTCGAGGAACGAGGTATTATTTGAAACACCGGTCGGCCATCGACAAGCCATGCCCCACCAAACGCCAAGTACACAAGGTCATGAGCGTCTTGTATTAGATCCAAATGTATGTCGGCGAATTTGAGTTTCGAGGTCCAAAAAACACGACTGTTACAGCGGCAGTTTCTAGATTCTAGTTGCTCCTCGGCGACGGACCCGCGAAACCCGTCCTCTGGTCAAGTCCAATTATGAGTGGGCGTTCGAATTAACTGTTGTCCCGCGAATTTGACGCCAAGAATTCCAAACGGGCAAGTGGGAGGAGGTAATTCCGTTGATATGTTGACATTTATTGAGACGCCGGTACATCCATAAGCGGCCAACGAAGGAACACGAGGCGCTCGTCGGAGAGGTTATTATAAAACACTTGCAACGTTGCTCGCTACTCGAGTGCTCGGAGGCGACGAGCCCGCGAAACCCGTCCTCTGTTCAAGTCCAGTTATTGGGTAAATGTGTAAATCGAATTAAACGGCGTCACATTTTACTTGCAAGGTGACGCCAAATTTTCCCATTGAGCGGAAGGTAATCCCGTTTAAATGTTGGCATTTATTGAGACACCGGTGGGCGGCGGGGACATCCACAAGCGATCAAAATGACGACGGAACACGAGGCGGTCGTTGGAGTAATTATTGTATGCCGCTCGCAACGTTGGATGCCGCCTATTTCGGAACAGTGGTGTAAGTCAGAGTCATCTTGCGATCAACGAGGTTGCCGGTGCCGACAATAGCAGGTGTCACAGCGCGCGACGGACCGTACCCTCGATCCCCGCGGTAGCCCGAAAACAAAAGAAATCGCCAAACAATGCCTTGAAGGTACGCGTGTGTGCTGTCGATTGATTGATGTGGAATATATGTGGAGAGAGGAGAGGGGGATTGCCAAATGGAGGTTGGGAACACGTTTTTGATGAGATATGATGGAAAATGTATTGGGAAGCCCGCTTCGAGTGCACGAGAGGATATGTGCCGGCGGCGGCGTGAATTAAGTTGATTGCGAGGCCGGGGCCGAGGTGATGGTTGGATGGATGGTAGTGTGTATCCACGAGGACGCCTCGGGTGGGTGTACAAGGTGTTTGATGAAAAAAACTGTAAAATATTCGCAGAGCCGTGAGAGCCGCGCGTGCCGTGGCCGACGGCGCGACTCGACGCAGAACGCGATGGTGAGATAGACAGACGGCAGGATGGCTCGCAAGTCGGGAATTGTGGGTGGGGATCGTTACAAAGCACAGGAAAATTTTGCGTAATGATAATGACGATCTGAGCGGAGTATGCCCGCTCACCGTGGCACCACGAACAAACGAATGAACGAATGAATGAATACATCCTAAAAACAAATTCTGCAATGATCAGTGTACAGCCTGTTGAACAGCACCGTAAAACAGGGTACGTGGGAGCACGAGAGAACAAGGTGGCATCAACACGCCAGTATCGTCACGGCGCGATGATGGGGGATCGAAGAGGTTTATGGAGAAGAACGTCTGAATCAAGAGAGATCGAGATCGAGATGCAGTGGGGACCAGAGTCTTCGCCTTGCTTCGTAGAGTAGTATGCGTAGTCCAGCATGCATATGCGTATATGCGCTGAGCGGAATTAGTTGATCGAATCAAAGAACGATCGCTTGTCCCGTTCTCAAACAGTAAGACACTAAGCAGTTATCATAATTTCAGAGTAGGTTTTTCGCAAGCCTCGTAACGTTTGTGATGGTTTTGAAGCAGCGAAACGAACGGAGGAAGGGAGATCATGGATATGCGAGTTGGGCTACTAGTAGGTGGCGCCAAGCCTTGCGGACGGTTAACTTCCAAGTCGCGTTTTTCACAGCTGACTAGCCTCAATCATAACCTATCGCGCGCATACGATATGCCAGTGCGTATATACGCCGCGCCGAAGAAGCAACGTCGACCAGAAATAGCCTGTTTGATCGAATCAAAAATTTGTTTCCCATTTCTGCAGTAAGCTTTAAGTTCGGCCCAACGTGTGGGGCCAGTCGCCATGGATGCGAAAGACCGTTCTTTGATCCCTTCCTTGTCTTCTTCTCTATTCATGGCCGTGCGTGGTGGGTCTTTCTTCTTTTGTGCAGGTTGCCCGAGTCTTCTCGTTGATGGGTGATGGCGATTGTCGATTGTCGATATGATGATGAAGATTTCAGATGAGAGATGAGCGAGATCTATAGGCGATCTTGGACATGAGATACAGTGCTACAGCCCATGATGACAAAAGAGTCCGACTCTGCGTTTTCAATTTTCCATAACCATAAGGCGGGCGAAGTGGTGCTATAAATAAGGAATGAATCGCAGAACAAGAAGAAGAGAAGAAGAAGCGGGAAAAAGTATTTCTTCGTTTTCTTTTCTGCTTCGGTGGGTGTATCTGCGGAGTGGATGGAGTGCGCGTGGTGAGAAGGCGAGAGAAGGGCGAGAAGGTGGGGAGAAGGGTTCCGGTGGCGTGGATATTGAATCGGATTTGCTTTTTTTTCGTTGTGCGTAGGTTGGACAGAACAAAGCGGCATTGGTGAGAAGGACATGGGCTCGATCAGCACGATGAAGTCATGCATGCAGGCTCGGAGAACGTAACGCAGAGCTCATTCAAGTTGATGTTCGCGACGTCCACGTCGCGCCCGCCCAATTGTCTGTCACATCGCGTCCTTGTGTCGTGAGGATTGCTCACGTTATTTCATTATCACAAACCCACTATCGACATCGCTCAGGCTCGTGCAGACTCGCCAAAAAAAATCCAGAACACGGATTCAGCAATTTAAGCGCGAAAGAGACGAACCCGTCGTGCTTAGAGTGAGACTCTGCGGGATGAGGTCACTGGTCGCTACAGCTAGCCACTTAATGGACAACGGCAGGCAGTGATAGTGATAGCATTTAGTCGTGCATAGTGATGGCCCGGGGCGTGGTTCATAAACTTTTACATCACTAGCTGTGTTTTGATGGCAATTCGTCCGAGTCCAGTCCATCTGCCAGCGCCAGTGCCAGTGTCGGCGGAGTGTCGACACCGTTTACCGTTTAGGCACCATTATGTTTAATATGTTTTTCGCATACATACAAAAAGAGAATAGCCTCAGATAGAGTGTGCATGATATAAATTGAGATTGGGTGCATCGATTGAGGTTAGGCTGGTTGCGTGACTGTTGCTGCTTGGTAAGTGTATCTATGCGTCCGATGCGCACGGGGACGCCGCAGCGGTCGTAGGTCTCGTCGGTGAAGGTGTGAAGAGAGATGGAGTGGATGGTTGGTTGGGTGGTAACAGTGAATTGGAGTGGAGTCGTAGGTAACGGCGGTGGGCTATTGTTTTTTCAACTGCGCGCAGCTGCAGTGGTGGTTACTCGGTTTGTCATTGCCAGGCACGCAAACACGAGGCGGGGATAGGGGGGAGGAGACAAGAAACACGCGTCCGGATTGGGACAAAGTTGAAACGGCGCTGCGCAATTACGGATTGTCGAGAGAGTGGCTAGGCGTGGGAATAAATAGGGGTGAAAGGCGAGTTTCTCCAGGGTAGAAGAAGGGTCCCAACCCATTCCATACACCTCGCACACTTTATTTACCATCTCCTCAAAGGTGCGTCTTTTTACCACTTCTCCTTTTCTTTCGTCAGAAAAAGCTTGCGTTAGCTGAAATGGCGACGATGGCGATCCTTTCAGGTCAATCCGCGACGGGCCAGGTCGTCTCTCTCCTCAACGACTACGATTTCGCCCAGTCTGCACATACGCATACTCATAGTCCGCCACCACCGCCCTTCCGCTGGAACAGCTTCGCGATGCCCAGGGACCCGCCGAATAAACACGCCAACCCGTCTGCGGCGTACAACCACCCGCCCTATCCGGCGTTGTCGATGCCGATGAGCCAGGGCCATGCGTCCCCGAACTCCGCGCAGGGGTTTGGACAAGGGGCGACTTCGTCCAGCCACCATGCGTCACCGAATGCGAGCCCGCCTATACACCCCTCCCCGCTCGACTCGCCGCAGCTGCAACATCCGCAACACCAGCTGCATCCCCAACAGGGGGGGCTGGCGTCGCCAACCGAACAACAAAGCCCTCAACAACAACAGCAGCAAAATCAGCAACAGCAAAATCAACAGCAGACGGCGCCGAAGAAAAAGCACGTCTGCCCGACGTGCGAGCGCGCGTTCACCACCTCCGGACATCTGGCGCGGCATACGCGCGTGCATACGGGCGAGCGGAACCATAAGTGCCCGTTCCCCGGGTGCGAGACGCGCTGTTCGCGGCAGGATAATTTGCAGCAGCAGTCAGTGTCGTTATTTCTTTCGCTGTTTGACAACGCGTTGACGTAGGTGTGTCCACTAGCTACCGGATCCACCTCTCCCCAGGCTCGCGCCGCTCAAACTCCTCAGCGACGCGCGCGGCTATCCAGCGCGCCATGTCCAACCCCGGCGCCCCTCCCATCACCACCACCACATCCAGCGCACTCACCAGCTCAACTTCCCCCTCCTCCGCATCCACATCTACCTCCGCCTCAGGTACGGCTACATCCCCACTAGCAACGTCCCCGTCGACGACGGCGTCACCTACGACACCCGGATTGATGACGCCCGGCGGCGCGAGCGCGACGTCCGCGTCATCATTAGTGGGACCGCCCCCGCTTGCACCGCCCCCGCTCGCGATGGCGCATGCGCATGGGCCACCGCCCTTGGTACACGCCACCCCTCTTGGTGGTAGTGGAGCGGGTGGTGGGGGGAGGAGCGGGAGCAGCAGCGCGGAGCGGAGCCCTGAACTTGGCGGACATCGGTACTCGCCTTATGCGCATCATTACCAACACCCGCAGCACACGCCTTACTCCCAACACCCCCCTCCTCCACCTCATCCTGGTCAGCAGTATCAGCAACAGCAGCATCCGTACGCACACGCGCATGCACATCATAACGGGCACGGACAGACGCATAGTCCGGAACATAGTAACTCCGCGTCGCCCATTCTACCCACTGCAGGTGGGGGACCGAACGCCACCGGCTCAGGAGGGGGAGGGGGAGGGGGAGGACAGATGTACACTACGCACGGGCAGACGGCGTATACATTCGCGCCGCAGAGCCAAGTCCCACCCCCTCACCCGCCTCCGCATCCCCACCCGCCCCATCCACACGCACAACCACAATCGCAACACTCGCACTCTTCGCATGCACCCCCGCCCCCGCCATTACAGCCATTACAGCTGACGCAACCGCTGACGACGACGGGGCCGGCGGCGACGAGCACGGTGTACGCCAGTGGGCCGTACACGCATTATGGGCATGTCGTGCATCATCCGCATCAGCAGCCACACCAACAACATGCCCAACACCAACAACAGCAAGGACAGCAAGGACAGCAGGGCCATCCTGACCTACGGAGGAGCGACTCGGTGTCGTCGCACCGCTCGCACGCGTCGCATGGGAGTATCAGTTCTCCGATCACCACCTCTACAACATCAACTTCTAACGCAAACGCGAATGGCAAAGGGAACGGAGGGAATGGAGGGGCGACGACGCCCACCCCGGGCGCAGGCGCGCATACCCCGCACAGCGTGCCCTCCTCGTCGGAGTCGAATGGGAGCTCGCCTGTGAGCCCGCATGCGGTGCTTAGCGCCGTCGACCCGCATCCGCATCCGCACTCTCATCCGCACCAGAATCAGAATCAGTATACGTATTCACCTACGAGTGGTGCGGGGGGGGGAGTGGGAGGGGGAGGGGGGCATGTGTATTCGTTCCAGATGTACCAGCATCCCAATCCGAACCAGCAAAATCCCAACCCGAACCAACACCCCAACCAACAAATGTACCACCACCCCCAACAACAACAACAACAACAGCAACAACCTCACCCCCAACCCTCCCATCCTCAGTATCAGAACCAAAACGGCCACGCACACGGGCACGGGCACCATAGGTACTCCCCGCCGCCAAAGTTGGCGCCGATACGCCAGGGGCAGGGGCAGGAGGCGGGTGCGAAGGGGTATGCGCCGTAGTGGTTTACGCAAGGATAAGGAGGGAGGGAGGAGACATGGGGGAGGGGAGGGGAGGAGGATACACGGCTGTGCCGAGTTTGAGGTTGGGTGTATAGAATTTCTCTTTTTTTCTGTTTTCTGGTTATTTTTCTCTGTTCCCGTTTTCCGTTTCCTATCATTCACGGTCCGTCTCTCGTCTCACACATGTCTCATAGTTCAGCTCGCTATCGAATTTCCCCTCTCTCCACTCTCCACCCTCCTCTCATTTTCTCATCATCGTCTATCATTTTCCTACATTGTCTATCTCTCGCCTGTCGACTCGTCCCATCGTCCCGTCTCATCGACTCGTCTCATCGTGCGTTTGGTTTGTCCGTCGATCGCTGGATATGTTTGTTTGTTGTTGCTCGTATAACAGAAAGGAAGAAATAAAAAGATTTTATTTAGACCTTAACCTCTATCGCTCTCCCTACTTCATCGTAAACTGACAACTGACAACCGTGCACCGCTTGTGAATCCCTCTCACACATCATCGCGGATCGCCCCATTCTCAGAAGCACTCTTACAGAAAGAAGCACTGCGTATGCGGACGCATACAGGCATACAGGAAATGCGCCGACACCTCAAGTGCGGCAGAACTACCTCCACCGTCACGAATCACGATCGGCCGGCCGACCCTTGGCATGTTTGTTTTTTCCCTTCGATACAATGTCTGATGTTCCATCTTTGCTCTGAGTGTGAGTGTGAGTTGCTCTGATCCGGGTCGGGAATGTTCTCGTCAACGCGTTGCAACTTAGTCAGTTCGTGCAATCAACTGAATGCACTAATGCGCGTTGCATTTTTTTGTGCTCTGATCCGTCTCGGGAATGTTCTCGTCCGTGCGTTGTTCGTTGTTGGGCTCGTTGCTCAGGCTTGTTAAACGTTCAATGTCGTCTTGCTTTTCGTGCAAAATTAAAAGTCCGGTAGCTTTTACTGCATATGTATGATTTGCTCTCATCCTCATCCGACTCGGGGATTTTCTCGTTCTTCTTCGTTGTCGTCGATCTTGACAATCCATGTCGTTCAGTTTAAACTAATCGTTGGTCAGGCTCGGTAAACATTCAATTTCATGTAGTATTTCGCAAAAATAGAAGCCTGACTGGATGGCTGCATATGTATGATTTGCTCTCATCCGACTCGGAGCTGTTCTCGTTTTTCGTTGTCGTCGCCGTTGATGATTCAACAATTCAGTTCGTTGTTTACTTGTGAAAAGAGTCCGGAGGTTATGATAATGACGTCGCGACGTGATAAAATGGAACGTGCACGGAGAATGGTGGATGAGTTATTGTGCTTTTTAAGTATTGAAGACCACAGAAGATAAAATAAAAATCGGAAGCTTCTGTTTCTTTGTTGTTCGGGAAGACGTTTTGGAATACGGATGCCAATGCATACAGCCACACCCAGAGTAATTTCAAATTCGCTTATTTACCGCCAAATACGCGAACGTCGGGAAATTCGGTCTGAATATGCATGTGGCTGAGTATACTATAGCTTTCTACATGCTTCCCGGCAAAAACGGAGGCATGATCGCTGTCATAGCATCCATGTACATCCGTCCTGTTCTCCATCATACTGGATCTCGCGAGGAGGTTTTTCGAGCTTCGCGCATAAACAGTTAATTCTTCGTACAATACAAATGCTCATGCTGCGCTCCGCAGTCGTTCCAGTCTGGATAGACGCAAGCGGCCGGGGGACGCGAGACCGATCGTGAGTCTGTGTGATCGAGGTCGCGT
The DNA here is from genome assembly GCA_004355085.1 of Rickenella mellea. Classification (NCBI taxonomy): domain Eukaryota; kingdom Fungi; phylum Basidiomycota; class Agaricomycetes; order Hymenochaetales; family Rickenellaceae; genus Rickenella; species Rickenella mellea. The sequence continues at coordinate 2,779,021 of ML170156.1, forward strand.
AGCGTTACACGTCGAAGCTTCGAAGCTTCGACCGACCGATCACCATTACTAAAGCCTACGAGGATGCAAAACAGGTGCTATTTCATATCGCATATTCGGTGATCGACCGCGCTAGGCTTTCTTTGGGGCGGGTCGGAGGCAAAAGACAAGGATGGTTGTATGCGCATTTGTTAACCATTCTCCCGCGAACGGTGTCATGAAAAATTGCAAATGTGCTTCGTAATGAGACCACCGGAGGCCGCCCAGTCGCGTGTGGCGCTGATGGAACAGTGCATGCATATGCACGCATGCCGATATTCCGCGGGTCATACTCTGAATTGCGACTTGCAACGTTGTTCTTGATCATCAGCAAGTCTGGTAAGCTACGCTGTTCTCGCGAGAATCTTTTTTTCTCGTCTTCTGTTGGAAGGGTGCATGCGTTGCTGTCAGCCTGGAAAAATTACTGGAGATCCGGAGGGTCCGTCGTACTTGGTCATCTGGTCGTGTTTCTGACAGAAGGAGAGCCAGGACAATCGTTGCTCCGCGTTACTCATGTGGTCTTTCGAGATAGAGCTAAGCTGCACTCTTGGTTAGCTCACATCAAGCAATAGAACAGAGATATACATACGATGGTGAATGAAAGGGTACCTTGATCGCATGACTTTCGAGCGTGCGGCACGATAAGATAGTCGTATGCATAGAGCAGGATCATCAGGAGCAACCACGACCTCCCGAAAAACCTGAGTCCTGAGGCACATTGACGACAATCAGGCGTAAATTTTCAAGATCTGGTCTGACTTAGGCAGCGTTGGACACAGCGCCGACATTGCGCAAGATGTTGGACGAATGGCGTCGCAAAGAGCAATCTGAGTTTGACGTCGCCATAAGCGAATCTGCGCGAATGAATATATTTAGGCTGGTGTCGCTGGGTGACAGGTCACGTAGCCAAGACCTACAGGAAGGCGCATCAAAGTTATTTGATGGCGACGAACGTTGTCTCGAAAAAATGCTGTTCCCATGTTCTTGGCCGGTTGTCATTCATGACTTCCACTGATGACGTCTAACAGTCGAATCCGTCTGATCTCGCGCTTCGATAGTCGACTTTTCGGGCATATATGCCTATGAGTATTAGTTCCAAAGCGCAGCTGTAAATCGTTGTGATGTGGATAGCCATCAGTGTTAGGACATAAAAATACTCACCAATGTCAGCCGAGTCAATGATTGGCACAATGCACGCCATGGTCATGAGTCCGGTTCGTGTCAATGGTGTTGTGATATTGATCAGAAAATTTCGGGCTGTGAAGATTCGAGCCCACAGGAAGGTCCATCATTGCAGTGTTACGGCATTGCGAGTGGTCGGCTCTCTGCAAGGCTTAGACTGTTCACGCATCAAATCAATGGCGCTCCATTCAACGAGCAAATCAAGTACTTTTTCGTTATCGCATGACTGCACCTGCTTCGACATTGACAAAATATCTCGTCGGATCAGGGGTTCATGTCGCTCAATGCCACGCTGCGATTTTGATACCTCTGATTCATCTTCCTAAGCTTGGTAAATGAAGCAAACAAATTGTTTTGAATCTGTCGCAAGTTCAATAAACCGAGTAACCATTAATAAGACGAAATTTCCCACCAATTCCGTCGTTCTCCGTAAGAAGTTATAAATTTTTGAACGCATGGCTTCTCGTGCCCAATTCAAGACGTTAGATTGCGAGGAGAGTCTGCTGATGATCGATTAAGCCGGTTTGGAAGGAAATGACGTGCGCTTGATAAGCATATTTGATGCGCTATCTTGCATTCACCGCCACGAATAGGGTACGCCGATCCTTCAAGGCAGGTGACGCCTGAGATGTACGGTGCTGTCCCTCGTGATCCGTCGGCGAAGGAACCCTCGTAACTAGGCAGATAGACAGATCAGACGAAGTAAAGGCAAGTCCAGCGGCGTGCGTGGCTTCATCAGGCTTCTGATGCCAGTTCTTGGAGGAATAGGAGGCGTGTATGTCAGATACGTGTTCAATTTTCAGATCATGCGTCGCATGGCCTACCAAAGAACTAAGTTGGATGCGGCGATAAGAGAAATTTGAACTGCCAACGGCTTTGGATCCAAACATACGCAAATAACACATCTTCCTTCACGCCACCCTCACTGGAAGCTCTCCTGAATTCCATCATTATCTAGGAGCCCCAGAAATCTTCGGAAAATCACCACGCTGCAGCAGTAATGCTTAAACGCTAGATATGACCCGTGTACCTGTGCAGGACCGTGAGGTAGGGATAGGAAGACGCAGATCAGGGATTCAGGGTCAAGAATGTTGTCCCTACTATTTTACGTTCTCGTAAGTGAGAGATAGCCGACAACGATTACCATTGACGTCTTCAGTCCAGGCATTGTTAATCGATTCTGGAACTTCGAAAGTTCACATCTTGAACACCGGAGAGCTTACACGGCAAAATGTGATGTCGAACACCAGCGGCGCATGGGCTTACGGTCTCCGCGGTTTCCAGCAGTCGCTGTGACGCGACAGTTGGGTCTTTTGCACATATACAGGTTAAAAATGCACGTAGTTGTTCAAAAGGCATGTGGTGATCACATGTGTTGCAAGGCAATTTCAATCCACGCAAGTTTCTGATCAGTCGAAATATCGGGGTCGTTTCTCACAGGGATTGGAATTCAAACTTTACTTATGGTGACGTGAGCCCTCGAATTCATGCAAGACTCAGCGCTGTTAGACATAGGAATATCTCCGAGCCAGGAGAGCGCTTCAGTAGCCTGTGACCCACTGCAGCAATCCTTACGCCGTATCCCGGAATTTTCTCCTAACTGCTGTCAGAGTGTTCGCCATGAAAGTTGATTAATTTGCAAACCATGGTTGTGCCGCAATGCACGGCCACATCACCGCGCTACCTTTTCTCGCAGATGAACTTGCTCTTTTTTTTTCGCGACGGTGGCTTTGAAGGTTGTTCTCTACTACAACAATTTCCCCCCTCCCGACCGAAGCCATTATAAACATAGCAACCATGAAACCACCCTCAAATTCTGGAATTAATTAATTCCTCCTTTCATTGCACGGTCTTGGGCGACGTTCTGGTAAATCGGAGATTTTGTTCGCTTCGGTGACCGATTCATAACCTCTGCATCGTGTTGTATGTTTTCACTTTGTCTTCCATTTCACGCCTCCCCTGACATTTGTCTACCTTCGGTTAGACTGTTTGTTTAGAAACGCGAGGCGCTCATAAACGCTGGGCGCCTGTTTGCCTAAGTATCCGTGCAGGTCGGTTGTTCGTCATCACGGTCTCGAATTCAGCATACTACTTGATTACGATGAACATCCTATGACCCACACGTTGAACATGAGGCACTATGAATGAATTCAATTTTGGCATCGCATATACCTTTAGGATGTTGCCACGGCGAAATAGTCTGTCCGCCACCGACTGAGAAGGACCAACGCAAACCTCTGGGAGATCACAGAACTATGACAGAAGTAGAAACGACACTTTCCCGAAGAAAGCGGCATTGCGTGCACGAGGTGAATTCATATTGAAAAAAGTGCTGAATCGGGACCGGTACCTTTTTAATTATGGCAAGGGAAGCCAGCGACGGCGACAAAACGGGTTCTTCTCTTGGCTCCGGGGGTGCTGTGTTCGGCATTAGGATGAATTTCCTAAGGCGAAGAATGAGGGTCCAAAATCCATGTGGTAAAGTGTGGAAAGGGTTTAACCTTCGGTTTCAAATAAACGCAAAGTTCGTATTAGTGAGAACTGCAGTGATCTCCACCGTTTCCAGAACATCGGGAATGACGGGACACGGAACGGAATCCCTTGTATCAGTCGCAAACTGCCATAGAATACAGTGGGAGCGAATGGACTGCAACAATTGTCAGCATCCATATCACAAGCTTTCCAGAGAGTATGCATTCATTTCGGGTTTCTCCTGCCTTCGCAGTTAATTGCGGATGCTTCATTTAATCATCAGCAGCTGCAGAACCATTGGGGAATGACGGGCAATCTGGGAATCGTATGTTCTTGCATTAAAGGGATAAGAGGACATATCCTGCCGTCAGCGGTGTTCACTTTTGCTATACGTTCGCGTGGGGTTTACTGCAGATTCTGACCGATGCGGCGATAGACAAGTGCCCTAAAGGGAAGGAATGTACAACCGCTACAATTCCACGCATTCAATTGTTCGCATAAACGAGATTCCATTCAACACTCACCAACTGCAGCTACGTCTTCAAATTATTCGGAGAATGGTTAGTTTGGTCCCCATCTCATCAATAAAACCGTGCTTCGCGATGCGGAACGTTTGCTGTGAGAGTCGTCGTTCACAGAACCATCCGTACCCATGTGGTGGGGATATCGGAGCGATCCATGAGAATTTGGCACAGTGTTCCTTGGCTTGAATCCGTCTTCTTGCGGATTTGTTCTTGACATTGTTGGAGCACCAAGTTCGCAGGGATTTGCCAGAGAGGTTAAATATGTGGTCGGTCATCAATTCTTCAGACGGCATATGGGGACAAAGCTGGGGTGTGGGCATACTGCGGAGAATCGAAAGGGAGCAAGGTATTATTGAGACACAGGTCATTGTCGAACGATTGAGCGGCAAGACGCAAATAAGAGGAAATGAACGCCTTAGATCGGAAATATTCTGTGACGAGTTGAGTCCAAGGCATGTAACCACTCAGATTTATATTGTCTGTTGCAATGTAATTCAATTCGAGGTTCACCGAAAGAACAGTGCAGCAAGATCTTACAGTTCTTCAGGGAATGGCGTGATGGGTAATTTGGTCCCGCCTTATCAAAGTGCGTGCTTCGTGATGTCGAACATTTGTCGTGAGAGTCGCCGCTCTCGAGAATCATTTGTGCCTATGTGAATATCCAAACCGTCAGCTAATAGAGCGAGCCTAGAACGCCTGTCAGCGTGGGGAGCTTTGCATTTTGTTGTCCAATAGCCGACGTTCACAGAAGATCGAGATGGCCCTGGTGGTACGATGGGATCCACTTCTACCAGGTCGCGTCTGATAATATATACGGAAGGCAATGGTCGACGCGGTGGTAGGGTTCATTTTATAGCAATGTTAGGTGAATTGGGTTCATGTTGTTCGCCGCGATCAGAGCGCGGATGAGAAATGCGGCGGTGTTGCCGTAGAGTTGTGCGAGCCGCATGCCAATTCGTCAACACAGTACCACCAGCGGGCTCAACGCGAGTTGGCTTGCAAGAAGCTCGGGACGCATTATATCCTGATGGCTCGGAGACTTCTCTGATCGAACCATCGCATATCAATTCCACAGTGGGAAATAGCTATACGACACGTAGACGTTGGCGCACAGGTGATAGGCGTTTGTGTCCGGCAACGGCGGTGAGATGAGGGGAGGAGCGTTCGGATATGTGGATAGTGTGGACAATGAATTTGCGATATTAGGATCAACCTGTGGAAAGGGGAAGTGATCTCTATCAGCGATGAAACTAATATGAGAATGTCAACCATATGCCCTTGCTCACTGCCAATAACAGCAGCAATATTGTTGCCGTTTTCATTCTTCTTGACGCCTCTCATATGAAACGGCACCAGAAAGTAATGCAAGAGACATCGGGTTAACAACAAAGATAAGATGAGCACACAAAGTTGTGGACGAGGGCACAGCGGTATACAGGACTCTAGGCTCGACGTCGGCTGTTTTGATCATAGTATTTGCTCGAAGACCACAGTGACGGATCCACGAAGCCCGCGGTATGCTTCGTTTCACGTCCCGTAAGGAAACCTTGACAGGAGAGCAGGCGAGGATGAAAAAGCTATGCAGAGTTTTATTTTGGCACCTGGACAGTACAGTTCCCTATGATGTCGGACGGCCGAGTGAAGCAATTCGGAATTATGTCAAGTCATTTTCTGGTTAACTTCTAGCTCGAGTTAATTGCGAATCCACGATTGAATCGTCAGGAAGTCCAGAGCCGCCGTAGAAGGAAAGGGTAATCTGGGAACTCATGGAGTAAGTTACGTTCATGCATTGAGCGGAATAAAGGTGGGGTACGATATGTCCGCCGTCGGTCGAACTCTCTTCGCGTGGGGTTTATCGCAGATTCTGACGGATGCGGCGATAGCACGACGAGCACCGTTCCATGCAGCTGTATTTGAAGCTTAAGGGGAGGGATGTATATCCACTCCATTTCCATAAACTCCGCCGTGTGCAGAAAAACTCTTCCATTCGACGCTCACTAACTGCTGTCAAGTCTTCAATTATTCAAAGAGTGGCGTGGCGATTTATTTGGACCCACCTTATCGATAGAATGTCTTCGCGATGTGGAACGTTTTCTGTGAGAGTTACCGATCCCAGAATTATTCATACCCATGTGGGGAACTTGGTATCCTTGTTCTGTCAGCAATCTTTTACCGTGGACTTAAAGCACTTCGCCTTCTCGAGACGATCAACTGCCCACCAGCGACATCAGAGGAGTCCATAGATACGCAGATGCGAAAAGGATCTACCAGTTTTGTGTTCGAATACTTCGGAGCGTCGAGTCATAGAAATTTAAACCGCGAAAGTACCGCAATTCTCAAGACAGGGCATGAGTGAAGGTCAAATGACCCGACGGCATCGAGGGGACTCGAGAGGGAACCAAAGGAATGATTCCTGATGTGAGGGATTGTTGAAGCAACGTCGGGTATCGTCGAACGATCGAGCGGTACACGGAAAACATGCAAGGAAATGAACGCGTTGATTAGATCAGGATATCTTTCAGTAAGGTCGAGTTCAAGTCCGGGGACCAGCAGTATCACCGATTTTGGTGAAATGTAGCTAAGATACAAAGGCAAGGATATGCAGTGTGTCAGCTGCATTTCCATAAAATCAGCTGTCCACATAAATAATCTCCATTCGACACTCACCGGCTGCACTAGGCTTTCAATCATCGGAGAACAGCGTGATGGTTGACTTGGTCCCTCAATATCAATGAGAAGGTGCTTCGCGGTGTGGGACGTTTGCCGTGAGAGTCACCGCTCGCTGGAATCATTCGTACACATCCGACGATCCACACTCGCGACTAGAGCGAACCAAGAACTTCTGTCGGTGTCGGGAAACGTGCATTCGGTCGTTCTAAAAGCTGAGTTTCGAAGAAGATCGTCGTAACTGCTCCAGAGCGTAACGAGGCGCATCCCAGCTGGTGCACACATCCACGAAGGTTGCGAAGTCAAGTGACACTGGACTGCTCGGTTTCGTGCGATATCGATTAAATCGATTAACTGGACGAATCAATTCACTTTGTTTCCGGGCCAATGACACTAGCCCGGGGGGAGAGGCGCGTATCTGCAGGGCGCGGAGGTGTGTCGATAACGCCCAAAGAATGTTGTGGCTCAAGAGAGTATAAGGTAATTAAACTCTGAGGTGATGGTCGTGGTTCTGACTGTGCGGAGGTGAACGACGCCGGTTAAGCAAATCTGACTCTGCCCTTCGTAATGTCGAGCGCTGGTCGTAGGAGTCGTGGCCTGTTGTACCCATGGAACTCTCGCTAATAGAGTGAACCGTGAACGTCTGTCGCGTCGGGAAACATGCGTTTTGGCGGATCGGACAGTTCAGGCTCACTGAGGATTGTAGAATCACTGGTCGTTCCACTTCGGCGGAGATATGTGTGATAAAATTTGAAAGAAAAATTGAAGCGGTGACAGGGTTCACTTTACAGTAGGCCTTTCGTCCCTAAAAATAGGTTCCCTGCAGTTCGCCGTGACGAGTTTTCACTTGGAAAGGCGGAGCTGAAGTCATGGAGTGGTGCGAGGTACCTGTCAATTCACCACGTGTGCTGATGGTGGACGGTTGATCGATAGAGTCCCGAAGGAAAAGATGAAGAGAAAGGCGTTCGGATATGTGGATGACAGATTTTTGACAATTTCTAACCCATGCTGAGACTCTCCTACCAGTAGCAATACCAGGGTCGTCTTTTTCATCCTTCTTGACGTGGCCGTCTCCCGTGATACTGTACCCAAAGTCGGAGCTGTCGGCAGGCATCTGCAGATAAAGCCATCGCGTACGTCCGGGGGAAAGGTTCGAACACCTCGACAAGGTGCGAGGTGATTGGTCAACCAGATAAATGGGACGAGCGAATCATGCCGTGAACAAGGCCGTGGCAGCGGGGTCGAACACAGGCAAGTTCGTTGACCATTAGGTCCAAGTAATTACTCGGCGATAAGCGTGACGAATACGCGCTTTCCACGTCATTATCCACAGCCTGTAGGAATATTTGACAGCAATATAGACAAGAATAAGCAATGAGGATTTATTCGCAAATCCGCACGTCTTCATTTGATATCGAGTAGCTAGGCTAAAGGTGTCGCTATTGCCGCAAACCAGTTCCCGGTCAACTTCAAACTTGAGATCTTGAGAGGCGAGCCTGGGTGTACAGCCTGAGGACGCAGAGAATATTGTGGTTGTACGGAAGCGAAAAGACGCTGACTAATCTGACTCTGAGCCAATTGTGGCGCTCGGGCAAAATTTTCTGGTCTCCACATCGATCAGCCTCTTTGCACATCCCATCGCCATGCCGCCATCATCTTCAAAACAAAAGAGACTAGCAGAGAAAGCTGCAAAACAAGCATCGAAAGGCGGCCTCGGCGTCAAAGACGAGAGCACAACAGGGACGTCAACGCCAAATGGCTCGGTCAACGGTGGGAGCTCGTTCAACACGCCGATGTCGAGCAGATCGGCGGCGACGAGTGTGGAAGACCTCAATTCGATGGCGAGGTTGCAGATCTTGACGGATCGGTGCGGTTTTGTGTGGTAGTGCTGTCGTGAATTTGTGTTGCTTACGGTTGAATCGTGTAGGAGTGCTGCTGGTGTATTGGTTTCAGACTCTAAGGGACGGGACGTGAAGATCGAATCATTCACACTATCATTTCATGGGCGATTGCTGATCGAAGGAGCGGAGATTGCGTTGAATTACGGTCAGCGTTATGGATTGCTAGGTGAAAATGGTTCCGGAAAGGTATGTGGCGAATCGTCTTCCTTCACCTTGTTCTCGTTAACGAACAACAATCCACGAAACAGTCAACATTCCTGCAATCAATCGCCGAGCGGGACATCGACATCCCAGAGCACATCGACATCTACCTCGTGCGCGGGGAGGCCGAGCCCGCCGAGATCAACGCCGTCGACTTCATCGTCGAGTCCGCGAAGAAGAAAGTCGCGAAGATCGAGAAGCGCATCGAGGACCTGTCGATGGCGGATGACGTCGACGAGATGGCGCTCGAGGCCGCGTACGAGGAGCTCGAGGAGATGGACCCGAACACGTTCGAGGCGAAAGCCGGGAGTATCTTGCACGGGCTGGGGTTCACGCAGGCGATGATGAAGCGCCCGACGAAGGATATGAGCGGAGGGTGGCGCATGCGCGTCGCCCTCGCGCGGGCGCTGTTCGTCAAGCCACATATATTGCTCCTGGACGAGCCGACGAACCATCTGGACTTGGGCGCGGTCGTGTGGCTCGAGGCGTATTTGTCGACGTACAACCACATCCTCGTGATCACGTCGCACTCGCAGGACTTCATGGACTCCGTGTGCACGAACATCATGGAGCTGACGCCGAAAAAGAAGATGGTGTATTATACGGGTAACTACACGACGTTCGTGCGCACGAAGAATGAGAACGAGGTTAACCAGATGAAGGCGTATAATAAGCAGCAGGAGGAGATCGCACACATCAAAAAGTGCGTTACCGTTTCCCTTCCATCCTGCGAGCACTTTCTGATGTCCGTTTTCCGCTGCAGATTCATCGCATCAGCCGGAACGTACGCCAACCTCGTGAAGCAGGCGAAGTCGAAGCAAAAGATCATCGATAAGATGGAGGCGGCAGGTCTGATCGAGAAAGTGGAGACGCAACGACCCTTGCGGTTCAACTTCGAGGACGTGAGCAAGTTACCGCCGCCCATCCTCGCGTTCAACGACGTCGCGTTCTCGTATTCCGGCAAGAAGGAGGACTACCTGTACCAGAACCTCTCCTTCGGTATCGAGTGAGTGCTCATCATTTCCCGTAAATCTACCCAACCTCCAACATATCTCAAACGCAGCATGGACTCCCGCATCGCCATCCTCGGCGCGAACGGCACCGGCAAATCCACGCTCCTCAACCTCGTCATGGGCCTCCTCCAGCCTTGCTCCGGTACCATCTCCAAACACACCTCCCTCAAGCTCGCGAAGTACTCGCAGCACTCCGCCGACCAGCTCCCGTACGACAAGAGCCCGATCGAGTACTTTGACGCGCTGTATAGGGAGAAGTACCCCGAGAAGGATGTGATGGCGTGGAGGGCGCAGTTAGGGCGGTTTGGGTTGAGTGGGCAGCATCAGACGAGCCCGATTAGGCAGTTGTCGGATGGGTTGAGGAATCGGTAAGTGTGTTTTGAAGCTTGGTGAGGTGGGGAAGGTGAGCTGATGTGAGGTTGGTTTTTTTAGGGTGGTGTTCGCGCAGCTCGCGATGGAACATCCGCACATCCTCCTCTTGGACGAACCTACTAACCATTTAGACATGACCTCCATCGACGCACTCGCACGCGCGATCAAGGAGTACGAAGGCGGCGTCGTCATCGTCTCGCACGACTTCCGTTCGTACCCCTCCCTCCCCTCATACCTCCCATACGCATACTGACGTTCCATTTTCGCTTTTACTTTGCGTTACGGGCCGATGATAGGACTAATCTCGCAAGTCGCAGAAGAGCTATGGGAAGTCAAGAACAAGAAGATCCGCAACCTGACGCGCGAGGACATCACGATCGTGGATTACAAGAAGCTATTGGTCAAAGATAGTGCGTCTTCCCGCCTTCTCTCTCCCCTCTTTCAACGCTCGTGTAGTATAACTGATCATCATCCGTCGTTACAGGTGTGAACGCGCTCGAGCGCGCCAAGCTGTTCAGCAAGACGCAGCAGAAGGCCAAGACGTGAACACGCGCCGATCGGAAGTCCCCATGCCATTGTTTAGCCCCTCCCTCACCTGCTGTCCATTCCCATAGATGTTGTAGCCTGTTCGTCTTCTCTCAAGTTTATAGGACATCATAATGCACATTGATTACATGCATTTTGCACAAATTGCAATGTATCGGAGTTAGTTACACACATGTCTGTTGGCGCAAGTGTGGTGGAATAGAAATTACACAATCATATTTTCACTTGTTTTGTGATAACAAGCCCTACGGTCACCTGCCTAAGGTTGGGTCTAAGTGACTGGATGTTGATGTGCTTTTGGTGGCGCTCGCACCACCACATTTTACTAGCAGTCAAAAGCTGGGGAGGGGCGTTGCCATGTTCATGCATGTTCACTGGCCATCACAGACATCACAGTAATAACAAAATGTAGTGTGGAAATGGCATGACAGTGAGTGAAGCTCACTGTCACACCATTCATTGCCCCTGCTGAAAGGCCTTCTAATGGCTGAGCATGTATGTTGAGTATTATCAGTTCCCTTTTTGTTGATCCCTGATATCCCGGCATAAGATGATTGCTCTATTCATACTCTTTGGTTTGGACTCACATTGATACTTCTCACCAGTGATAGATTATTTTCTGTAGCTTCAAACTTCTTGTGATCTCATGTATTTAGTCTTGAGCTTTGTGTTGGAGCAAATCAGTTCTCCCCTCAATGTGTGAGACCCAGTGCAGCTGGTTGCATCACAGAAATTCTCCCTCACCACACAGGTGTTGTACACTGTTCTCAACTGAAGATTGACTTTCCACTCTTGTTGTTCGCAACTCACAATTCCCCTCATGTGTGATGATAGACTCATCATCCACTGCTTGACTGACTCAATTCCCAAATGACATCAACATTCCCTTTTTTATTCAGATTATGTTATTACATTACTGTGGCTGCACCGCATCTGAGATCATACGCAGTCCTCCTACCCTTTGCACTTAGACATCAGTTATATCCTCTGCTGCATGCAAGTGCATGCAAGTGTCTTCAGTACTTTGCGAAGCCAGTTGTCTAGTATCTTCTTTCACCCCATTGCTTGTTCTAGACAGTTATTTCCATTGAGATACAGTCTGATTTGAGCTCGGTGCAATTAGCTTAAAGGACTTAATCTCAATCTCATCCTTGCTACTTGGTTGTCATCAATCTCACAGTACTGCTGTCATCATTGCCTGCCAACCTTGCCCTCTTACACATATCAGGCACATATTTGCAGAGGTTATGGTGAATAATAATACTTGCAAAACCTCATACCCTCTCACATGCCAATCATAATTTTGATTTTTAGATCCATTGATTAAAGACATAATTATCTTATCTTGCTATCCTACCCTATTTTAGAAAAAATGAAAATAAAAGATTTCAAGTGTAATAGATGTTTTGATTACATCTTACTGACACTGGTGCAAAAGCATATCATTGTAGCAGAAGGCAGGAAGCAGACTAAAAATTGAGACAGATTAAGTACATGTTGTGAGATCAACAGCAAGAGGATTGAAAACAAAGTGTATTAATTGCAACAACTGCAGAAAATGAAGAAAGCATCATGTTTTCCATACTTATGCCACATTAGACATAATTTGCAAACCACCTTTCTAATCCATCACATATTTGAAATTCCTGAGTAATTGGCTAAGAGTGCAATGAAGGTTGTCAATGAGGAATGTTGTGGTGATGTCAATGGCATCTATAAGATTGAGATCATAAGTGTGTGTGGTATAACCTTACACCAACCTGAATTATCTTTCAACTCTCATTCAAACTTTCCCCGATGTTCCCTCGGAATCTCTAAGTGAATCATTTAGAAAATGTAACCACAATTCACATCATGAAACAACATACTCGCTAAAATAGGTAAGAGAAACAGTATGATAAAGATTCAGCTATCAATTGTGTGGATCAAGGGACATACCCACTGGAAAGTTGAAGGGGACATCAGTATTATAATAATGGTACTAAGAGATTTTGTGCACTGACATTCTAATGGCAGATGCAGTTAATTAAGTGTTCAACATGTGGTTTTACACATGATAAATACAATCACATACAATCTGAAAACAAATGGTTATAGTTAGCTTCTAATATGAAAATAACAAACTATTTATATACAATCTATTAGTGCAACAGAGTGCATAAAAGTGTCAGCTGACATGCATCTGGCCAATTACAAATAACACCAACAGTCTAAAAATGAGCCACAATGATAGAGTGAGAAATATATATGATCAATGTTCACATATTTGATCACATACTCTCTAAGAAGACAAGGGAATAGCCACAATATGAGCTTGTTCTGTCAAGTCAAAAAAGTAAACCACATACTTGCTAGATGAACATGAGAAAAAGAATATCAGCAGGCAGGTTCAAGTGATAATAATAATTCCTCACGCGCTGCAGTCACACAAAAAAGACAAGAGCTCAACATCCATTCTAGCCCAACAGAGAAAATCACACACTTTCTGTGGGCACATCAATGTCAGCACATTCATTCTGGGCCAACAGACAAGATCACGCACTCTCTGAAGGCACATCAATGCCACAAAAATGTCAGAACATTCATTCTAGCCCAACAGACAAGATCACACACTCTCTGAGAGCACATCAATGTAACAAGAATGTCAGTGCATTCATTCTAGCTCAACAGACAAGATCACACACTCCCTGAGGGTACATCAATGTCACAAGAATGTCAGCACATCCTTTCTAGCCCAACAGAGAAGATCACGCACAGTCTGAGGGCACATCAATGTCACAAGGATGTCAGCACATTCATTCTGGCTCAAAAGACAAGATCACACACTAGCTGAGGGCACATTAATGTCACAATAATGTCAGCACATTCATTCTAGCCCAACAGACAAATTATGCACCGGCTGAGAGCACATCAATGCCGCAAGGATGTCAGCACATTCATTTTAGCCCAACAGATAAGATTACGCACAATCTGAGAGCACATCAATGCCACAAGAATGTCAGCACATCCATTCTAGTTTAACAGACAAGATTACATACAATCTGAGGGTAATCAATGCCACAAGAATGTCGGCATATTCATTCTAGCTCAACAGACAAGATCACGCACTGGCTGAGGGCACATCAATGCCACAAGAATGTCAGCACATTCATTGTACCCCAACAGACAAGATCACACACATACTGAGGGCACATCAATGCCACAGGAATGTCAGCACCTCCATTGTACCCCAACAAACAAGATCACGCACATACTGAGGGCACATCAATGCCACAAGAATGTTAGCATCTCCATTCTAGACCAACAGACAAGATCACACACATCCTGAGAGCATGTTAATGCCACAAGAATGTCAGCACATCCATTGTACCCCAACAGACAAGGTCACGCACATACTGAGGGCACATCAATGCCACAAGAATGTCAGCACCTTTATTCCAGCCCAACAAACAAGATCACACACTTTCTGAGCGTACATCAATGCCACAGGAATATTAGCAAATTCATTCTAGCCCAACAGACAAGATCACCCACTCTCTGAGAGCACATCAATGTTACAAGAATGTCAGTGCATTCATTCAAGTCCAACAAACAAGGTCACCCACACTCTGAGAGCACATCAATGTCACAGGAATGTTAGCGCATTCATTCTAACCCAACAGACAAGATCACGTACTCTCTGAGGGCGTATCAATGCCACAAGAATGTCAGCACATTCATTCTAGCCCAACAGACAAGATCACACACATCCTGAGGCACATCAATGCCACAACAATATCAGTGCATCCATTCTAGCCCAACAGACAAGATCACACACTCTCTGAGAGCATCAATGCCACAAGAATGTCAGTGGATTCATTCTAGCCTAACAGACAAGACCACACACTTTCTAAGGGCACATCAATGCCATGAGAATGTCAGCACATTCATTCTAGCCCAACAGACAAGATCACACACATACTGAGGGCACATCAAAGTCACAAGATGTCAGCATATCCATTCTACACTAACAGACAAGATCACTCACTCCCTGAGAGCACATCAATGCCAAAAGAATGTCAGCACATCTATTCCAGCCCAACAGATATAACCACGCACTCCCTGAGGGCACATCAATGCCACAAGAATGTCAGCACATCCATTCTAGCCCAACAGACAAGATCACGCACTCCCTGAGGGCACATCAATGCCACAAGAATATCAGCACATTCATTCTAGCCCAACAGACAAGATCACGCACATCCTGAGACACATCAATGCCACAAGAATATCAGTGCATCCATTCTAGCCCAACAGACAAGATTACATACATACTGCCAGTGAGGGTAGATTGAGACCACCACAATATTAGCATATCCAGTCAAACCCTGAATAAGGTCACTTACTTTCTAAGAGGGAAGCGAAACAATTGAACCTCATAAATAGATTACATGCCAAACAATGAAAATGCACACTTTCTGATTGCCATGCATCAGTAGAAGGTAGTTAGTTCCTATTTCATGGTTTTATTATATCACTTACAAACTGTCACAAAGTAGATCAGAAAGCATTCAGCATGGACATTAACCTCAGAATTTGAAATAACAAACACTCTATATAATTGAGCATGGTCACTCAGTCTTCATTGCACTTTCAAAGTCATATCAAACTCAAATTCACCTTCTGATTTATGAAAATCTATTAATCAATGGTGTTGCATCTGAGTCCAAGGTTGTACTTACAACCTGTTCAAAGAGAATTTAGAATAGTTTAGTGCTGAATTACATATAACTTACATCCTGATCATTGATTATGAGACTGAGAAAATTTAGTTGCACATCTGCATGATTGCACTCACCCACTAAAGTAGGGTGATATTGGATCCTAAGTATTGGGCTTCATAAATAGTAACTTACTTACATTCAAACATCTCTGAATGTCCTGTGTGTACTGCAGGAGTTCCACTGGATAGTTCTGTGTTTGCTAGAATGTTATGTTACAACTATCAAAAAGAGCAACACTAAAATAAAATGAAGCACTTACAGCTAACCTCTGGATTATCTGATCCAAGCCTGATATAACATCTTCAACTGTTGCTTGGCTTTCCAAGAGTAATGTATTGGCCCATGGGTTTAATATCTGCCTTGACTGAAATTTCCTTAGAGAATCAATGACAAGTTTGTAGTAAGGTGAATTTAGCAAGGTATTGATGTTTTCCTCCATAAAAGTTTCAAGGAAGTGCTGATACCAATTTAGAGATGCATACACCTCTGCCTTACCATTCAAAAATGTATCTCCCTGATGATCCATTATGACTCTAAGGCAGTCAACTGTGATGCCAACATGACATGCCGGAGGATTAATGAAAAATGTTTTTGAACGCTCCTCTGTGATCAAGAAGTCTCGCAATGATGCGTGCATAAGTTGAACTGGTTGTTCATCATCCTCAGGGACCTTGAGAACTGATTGAACTTGTAGCAATTCGACCAGAACCTCCTCATATTCAAGCTGGAGAAGATGTGAAATTTGAGGCAATGGGAGAGATTCACGGAGGAGTATGACGGTGCCAAGGACACGATCAAAATGGTCATCATGTGAGGCTGATGAAAGGACTTGAGAGTACAGTGGATCAATACCAACATGGGCATCCAACAGTTTCGGAAGTTCACGGTGTGGCATAGTTGCAGCTTCAACATATCCGAGCAAAGTCGATGCAAAGATAAAGAGACCAGATGACTTCTCAACAAGGATATCAATGTCTGTGGTGGATGGCCATGGCTGTGGCACACGAGCCATGATTCGACCCTTTGTTTTGCGAAGATTCTCAAAACGAGACCGAAAGAACTCGTGAATGTCAATGCGAGCATCAAAATCATCAAGCGACAAATGATGCATATCAGATTGGATTGCTTCGAATTCTTCGCGGATATGCTCTTCGACTCTGCTTGTGATGAAGAAGAGGAAGGGAATTTGTCGGTTCCCAATCATAGCAGTAAGGGTCCGGATGAATTCTCTAATTGCCGGCCTGTCATCACACTCATCGAGAGCATCAATGACAATGACTCTGAGTGGTATGTGGGTTGGCGTTGATCTATCAATAATCCCCTTCGGACACAACACATCCACCAATAACTTTTCAAACTGGACATGAAGTGGTTGGTTGGCGATCGTCGGGTTATCGTGAAGGACATGTTGAAACAATTGTTCCGTGATAGGGATAGAGCGACTGATATGGAACGCGAGAGTGATTATGAATCGAGAGCTGCTGCTACGGGCTCCTTCTCCTCGGCGGAAAAAGAAACTGGCGAGAAGTCTCTTTTCGTCATGCAACCGCGTCGCAACTTCCTGCGCTATTGCAGATTTCCCAGCTCCGGCAGCTCCCGAAAGCCAACATATCGGACGACCACTGCCATCGTCCGTTGAATCACTGTTGTCGCCCGTTGAATCACTGTTGTCGTCTGCTGAATTGCTGTCATCGTCTGTTGAACTCCTGCCACCTTCCGTCCACTCCATGATTTTTCTAATGACCTCCGTGCGCGTGCCTTCAAGACATCCTTCGGAACGCGGTCGGTAGTCATACCTAGCTTCGTGAACAGCGAGGTCCCGTAGTTGATTGTCCACTACGTTGCGATGATCGGGGAGTTTCGTGAGCATGTGATGGAGATGTTGTAGTAACGGATCTAATGGGATCGCACGGACATCGCGTTAAAAGTAAGCACTGGTGGGGACCAGAGCAATACTGACCGGTCGGAGGAAAATTTTGATCGGGTAGCGCGCCATCGTACTTCTTGAATATCCAGTTGCAGCCACGGATTGCAGGGTTGTCGCGCAGCGTCACCTACAGAAAGAATTCAACACATTAAATCCTGCGGATATTTTAATATGCTTACTGCCGTGCCCATATCATCACCGGCCAAACACCAGTAGAGCTGCGTTCTAACGAGGCCAATGCTAAAATCGCGACAACGTTACTCTTAGATGCGAATAGTATGGTGACTGCAATGCTCGTACACAAATTGACCCTTATACCTAGTCTCCGTGATTATCCAGTCGTTCCCCCTTGATTGCGTCACGACGGCACCACCACGATTGCGTGGTTCTGAGGCGTACTCGTGGCACTCCGACGAGCGGATGGTGAACCTTCCGTTTGTTAGCATTTTCAGGTCCCACAATTCCTGATTCGATTCTTTAAGTCTGCAGCAGTTCTCAAGTTACAGGCCATGAGCGTACATTGAGAGCTGGTTCTCCGTCTTGCTGCTTCGAGCCCGCTGCAAGGCTACCATTGTCGGCCAGGATGACGTGGTTACGCCGCTCGGGGCTAGCGTTGACAATCAGATATGTCCCGTCCTCGATGAATGAGTTGGGGCGAGTTGGATTGGGAGCTTCATTCGTGTTCATGGTGACACCAGAGAGTCGAGCGAGGTGCAAGACGTCCAATTCGATCTAAGAGGCGGAGCGCAACTGTTATCGATCAAAGCGGCGCCCGTATTTGCGGCAAGGACCGGCAACAACCTCTCGCTTACGCCGTCAGGAATCCAACATCTGATTCTCTGAACACTGCTAACCAGCTTACCAGAGTTCCAGAAGAGTCGGAGAATGGGAACGAAGACCCTCCAAAGGCTCGTCCATTAAATCAGAACCTAGTGTGCCACACATTGAACAAGATGCTCGAGCAGGGGCTCAAATTGGTGCACCATACATCACACAGGAGAAGGTATGTCTGAACGTGTGTCGGGAGAGATTGAGTGCACATTCTGAACCCATCAATTACAGTAGATGTAAATAGGGACACGGTGACTCACCGTTGTTCCGATCGATGAGCTGCACATAGCCTCAACTCCAGTCGCAGACGTGACGACCTCCAGTGGTCTCAATCTCCACGGCGAGATTGCAGATTTTGTCGGATCGGTGCGATTTTCCCGTGTTGGTGCAGCCGTGAATTTGTTTTGCGTACGGCGGAATGTAGGAGTGCTGCTGGTGTACTGGTATCGGACACGAAGTGTCGGGACGTGAAGATCGAATCATACATGCTATCATTTCCTGGGCGATCGCTCATCGAAGGAGCGGAGATTGTGTTGAATTACGGACATTGCTAGGTGAAAATAGTTCCGGAAAGGTATGTGGTGAATTTTGTTCTCTTTCACTTTCGACTAACGGAAACCACGCACAGTCAACATTCGTCCAATCAATCGCCGAAAGCGATATCGACATCTACCTCGTGCGCGGCGAGCCCAAGCCCGCCAAGATCAATGCCATCGACTTCATCGTCGAGTCCGCCAAGCAGATAGTCGTGAAAATCGAGAAACGCATCGAGAACCTGTCGATGGTGGAGCACGTCGACGAGATGGCGCTGCACGCTGCGCACTACGAGCCCGAGGAGATGGACCCGCACACGTTCGAAGCGAAGGCCTTGGGTTCACGCAGGCGATGATGAAGCGGCCCACAAAGGACATATCAGATGAAGGCGTATATATATAAACGTCATTAATAAACAGCAGGAGGCATTGCGCACATCAAAAAGTGCGTATTCGTTCCCCCTGCATCCGACGAGTAATTCTGATCCCTCCAATTTTCGTGGCAGATTCATCGCATCAGCCGGAACGTACGTCAACCTCGTGAAACGAGCCAAGTCGGATCAGAAGATCATCGATAACGTGGAGGCGGCAGGTCTGATCGAGAAGGTGGAGACACTGTGGCCGTTGCGGTTCAATTTCCAGCATGGCGTTGCATTCTCCCATTCTGCAGGAAGGTGACTACTAGTACCAGAATCTCAACATCGGTATTGAGTTCGTCTTCCCCTTCCCCCTCGCGCAGACGAAAATCTCTAACCCATCTATCGCACCGCAGCATCGACTCGCACGCTTCTCAACCTACTAATGGGCCTCCTCCAGCCCTGCCCCGGCACCACCCCCAAACCCAAATCCATCAAGCTCGCCAAATATTCGCAGCACTCCGCGGACCAGCTGCCGTACGACAAAAGTCCGATCGAATATTTTGACGCCCTGTACAGGGAGAAGCACCCTGAGAAGGACGTGATGGCGTGGACGGCGCAGTTGGGAATGATTGGACTGAGTGGACAGCATCAAACGAGTCCGACTGGGCAGTTGTCGGATGGGTTGAGGAATCGGTGCGTGTTTCTGGTTTTCGCTGGTTGGGGCCTTCAGTTTTGTGGGCTGATCGCGGGATGGTTTTAGGGTGGTGTTCGCACAGCTCGCCATGGAGCATCCACACATTCCCCTCCTGGACGAACCCACCGACCACTTAGACATGACATTCATCGACGCGCTCGCATGCGCGATCAAGGAGTACGAAGGCTGCGTTATCATCGTTTGGTACGACTTCCGTTCGTCCCTATCCCCTCTCATACTCATGCTTACATACTTACTTTTCCAATTCGATTTTGACAGGACTAATCTCGCAAGTCGCAGAAGAGCTACGGGAAATCAAGAACAAGAAGATCCGCAATCTGACGCGCGAGGATATCACGATCATGCAGTATAAGAAGCTATTAGTCAAAGAGAGTGCGTGTCCTGCCCTTCTCCTTTTTCAACGTCCGAGCAGTACCCTGATCATCTTCCGACATAGGCGTGAACGCGTTCGAGCGCGCCGAGCTGTTCAGTAAGACCCAATAGAAGGCTAAGACGCCGAAACCCAAACTCTTCATGCCATTTCGTTTAGCCCCTCACCATCCTTTCCTCCCACCCATATAAACGCTGTAGCCTGTCCCGTTCTCTTCCCAAGTTTATACGACACTATAATGCCCGTTCGTCACGTTACTCACCCACACGCATGGATTTCGCTCGCACAAATCACAACGTGTCGGAGTTAGTCACACACCATGTTCGTTAGCGCAGTGTGCTTGAATAGAAGTACACAATCGTATTTTTGCGCGTTTTTGCGATGTGATCGAATCTTTACATGATAACGTTACTTGCGTACATCTATCGAAGGTATTTGATGATATGACGAAGTTTGAACGGGACGCTACGGGAAGTACTCCGCAGCAGGCTGTCTTGCGGGTATCAAGCGTACATCCTGCGAGAAAATGACCTCGGATGTTGAGACACGGCCTCCAGCTCGGAATGAGTGAAAGGAACCTACGGCGGCTGCCGGAGCGCGAGATGCTCGTCGAGCTCGAGGGTGGACGCGACGTTTCCGCACCTGGATGAATGAGTGATGATGAGCAGCGGTTTATACAACACGCATTCCAAGAAAGATGCGAAACGAAGGATGAGGAGTCGGGGAATGAGAATGCAAAGCCGCCAACGTTGTCGTTAAGGTAGTTCCCACTCATCGTTGTCCCCCAAGCAGGGTTATAAAACGGCGGAGAGAGAGAACTGAGAAATGAAAAGACCGCGGGCGTTGACAGAGTCGTCGACTGAAGATGTACACGCCAGTAAAATTATCACAGGATGCCGTTACACCAGTAACCATTGTTCTCCTAATTCAAGGCACATCGTCTGACCTCAATCGCGATTGAACGGTGCCGTTCAGTACAGCAGTATGTCAAACAACGACCCGTGCTTTCGTTGCGTGGCCGACTGGAAGGATCTGGTCGCTGGACGGCTGCAAGGGGCTGTGGGAGGAGAGCACATCGATAGGGGCGGGGACAGTGCGGTAGGTGGGCGATGGAGGTGGGGCCATGAGGGTGCATTGCCTGTGTGTTAACGTGGATGTCGAGGCTGTCGGTGGGATGGGCCATATTGTCGAGGTTGCGGATTCAAAACACGGCACTCCGTGGAAATGCCAAGTGTACGGAGAGAGACCGAAATCGCCGAAGGTGGTGATGTTGACTGAGGTGCTATAGACCAACATGACGATGAATGAACGGGCTGTCGCGTTCCTGATGTGCGCACACGTCGAGACTTTTGAGATCGTAGAGAGATTCAGGGTGCTGGGGACCTGGTCCGTATCGTGATGGCGGGGCGGTCGAAAATTCGCATTAAAGGATGTTCGGGACGAATGCATTGTCCGCGCGTATGTCCAGGGAGACATGTAACGAATACACGAGAGACGACAGATGTCGGCGTAAGAAATAACAGCGGAATACCCGTGGAGGTCTCGATTCGGCGCAGGGGCAGTCCTCAATGACCATTACATGTTTGCAACGAGTTACACCGGCGGTGACAATCTTGTATACTGTATTTCGTTCTCGATCGTTTCTAGGGCCATGGCGTAGATCGCGTGGACTGAGGAAAGAAAAGAGAGCAGCGTTGGAGCAGTGGGATGTGAGGCGATCGTTATCAATACCGCGCGGTTAGATGTTGCAGTCAATGGTGTTGCCTCTGTGCACTTGCGGTGTTTGCAAGTGAGGACCGGTCCAATACATTTACAACTTTTCCTTGACGTTAGCAAGCATATATCTTGGATACCTCTGTGACAACGACGAATTCGACGCTCGATGGAGGTGAGAGAAGAGCAAAAGATAGAGAGTCCATGTCACGTGCCCGGCTACTCGTCTTTCGCGTTCGTTGCAAATGCCCAGTGATCTCGACCTGTAAGTGCATCAACAGATTCAAGAATCCAAATCAACTCAGAATTATATGGCAGGCAAATCGAACAGCTTATCCGTTGCGAGCCCATATCCGAAGAACAGGTCAAAAGGCTATGTCTCAAGGCGCGCGAAATCCTCATCGAGGAGGGAAACGTCCAGGTCGTCGATTCACCCGTTACCGTTCGTCCTTATTCCTCACATCTCACCCTTTGTTCAACAATAATGTAATGCAGATATGCGGTGACATCCACGGCCAATTCTGGGACCTCATGGAGCTCTTCAAAGTCGGCGGACCCTGCCCGTCCACCTCCTACCTCTTCATGGGTGACTTCGTCGACCGCGGCTTCTACTCCGTCGAGACCTTCCTCCTCCTCCTCGCCTACAAGGTCCGCTACCCCGAGCGCATCACGCTCATCCGCGGCAACCACGAATCACGGCAGATAACGCAGGTGTATGGGTTCTATGATGAGTGCCAAAGGAAGTATGGGAGCGCAAATGTGTGGCGGTATTGCTGTGAGGTGTTTGATTACCTGGCGCTGGGCGCGATTGTGGATGGGACGGTGTTTTGTGTGCATGGGGGGCTTAGTCCGAACTTGACTGGTATCGATCAGGTATTCCCTTTGCCTTTCCCCACCCACCTCCCACCATCAATACTACAACACTGACACCACCACCACCCCCCTCCCAGATCCGCGCAATCGACCGCAAACAAGAAGTCCCACACGACGGGCCCATGTGCGACCTCCTCTGGTCCGACCCCGACGACATCCAAGGCTGGGGCCTCTCCCCGCGCGGCGCGGGCTTCCTCTTCGGCGGGGACATCACCAAGGCCTTCGTGCACAACAACGCGCTCTCCCTCATCGCGCGCGCGCACCAGCTCGCGATGGAGGGGTATAAGCTTATGTTCGAGAGGACGATCGTCACGGTGTGGAGCGCGCCGAATTATTGTTATCGGTGAGTGGGGTTCTTTTCGTTTTATTTACTCTGTTTGGGTTTCTCCTTCTACCGGCGATTAAGTTCGTTCGTGGTCCCGCAAACTTCACTGTTATTTCTTTTACTCCTCGTTCGCCATCTTTCCTTTATTCTTTGCGCACCATCGTGGCCATTCAGCACGTACGCAGCACTCGCCTGTCCCCAACCACTCACAAGTGCAAACCTATCCGATCGCCATGCGAATATGACACCACCCACCTCCCCTAATCGTACCACCTCAACCTTTCCATCCTCTTAAAAGCGTCGACGTACGTGCATCGGAATCGCGCTAAGCTTATGAGCTGCGCGGTACCCAGCATTCCGTTGGACGAATCGCCACCGCCACCGCGATCGCGCCATTTGACCTAGGATCACCGTCGAATCCTCGTCGTCTAGCTCTCATTGCGTTTACGAAAAGCTGTCTCTCGAATCTCGCTATTTCGACACAGGATTCCCTCACCCACATCCCATATTCCACGTTGGCGCACAGCGCAGCACACGCATGGGTTCCCTCTCCCTACCAAACTGCTGATTCCTGTTTCGCATTCACACTTACACGTTCTCATCCCTCGTCGCTTCTTTCTTTTTCTTTCTTTTATTGCGTGACAAGTGGAAGGCCGTGCAGTTTGCTGACCACTCGTTATTGATGGACAGGTGCGGCAACGTCGCGTCCATCCTCGAGCTGGACGAGAACCTCGCGCAGGAATATAAGGTGTTTCAGCACGCTCCTGCCGTACGTTCCTTCCTTTCTGAGCTTTGAACCGTCTTAACATTTTCGTTCTCGGTCATTTTCGTCACAGGATGTTCGCTCGATACCGGCAAAACGGCCTCCAGCGGAGTACTTCCTATAGTTCCCCATTGCAAGCTTCAAGCTTCGTTCATCCACGTCATCCTTTGCCGTTCAAATAATACCTTTGATAGATGTACACCCAATAACGTTATCATGTAAAAAGCGTTGTGTTATCGCAAACAAGTAAAATGATATTGTAATTCTATTTGAGTGCACTTGCGCTCATGAATGAACATGTTGTGTGACTAACACTATCGTATGGATGCCAACTCAGAGACACTGCGAATGTGCGAAATGCCTGGAGGTGGTGTAACTAATGCCATTATCGTGTGGGTGCCAACTCCGATACGTTGCGATGTTGCGAATGCTTGTGGGTGATGTCACCGATGGGATTACGAAGTCGTACATGGACTTGGGAAGGGACTGACTGCGTGATTTATATGAGGGAAAGGAAAGCCGGCGAGGAGAGTATCAGATTGCACGAGGACTTCTTCGTCTTGGCGTCTTGCTGGATAACTCGGCACACTCAAGCGCGGCTGTACCTATGACGGATGATGCTCAGTTTACGGCTCGAGCGTTGGGAAAGGGTTGTGAATCACACTCTTCTCTGCGACTCACGACAGCAAATCCGCGATCGTGATATCCTCACGCGTCAGATTGCCGATCTTCTTGTTCTTCACCACCCATAGCTCCTCTGCGACTTGCGAGACCAGATCTATTATTGTTTCGCAATGCGAAGGCACGAGCAAAACGTCAGTATGCAGCAAAGAGGATGAAGAAGAATGCAATGCGGTACGAACAGAAGTCATGCGAGACGATGACAACGCCGCCATCGTACTCTTGATCGTGCGTGCGAGTGCGTCGATGGATGTCATGTCTAAGTGGTTGGTGGGTTCGGCCAGGAGGTGGATGTGTGGATGTTCCATCGCAAGCGGTGCAAACACCACCCTGCAAAAAACCAACCGAAGATCAACATCTAATCCTCAAGCATCTCGAGCCCCGAACTGAGAAACTCACCGATCCCTCAACCCGTCGGACAACTGCCTAATCGGACTCGTCTGATGCTGTCCACTCAATCCAAATCTCCCCAACTGCGCCCTCTGCGCCATCACATCCTCATTGGGGTACTTCTCCGTATACAGCGCGTCAAAATACTCGATCAGGCTCTTCTCGTACGGAAGCTAGATGGGGGAGTGTTGCAAGCATTTGGCGAACTTGAGGGATGTGTGTTTGGAGATGGTGCTGGAGCAGGGTAGGAGACGGCCCATTATTAGGTTGAGGAGCGTGGATTGTCGGTGCTGTTCGCGGCGAGGGTGGCGATGCGTGAGTCCACGCTTTCGTGAGATAGGTTAGAGTATTTGGAGGGGGTGAGAGGAGGGAGTAGGCCAAACTCGGTACCGAAGTAGACACTCTGGTACAGGTAGTTCTCCTTGCCAGAATACGAAAACGCGACGTCGTTGAACGCGAGTATGGGAGGTGGTAACTTGCTCATGTCCTCGAAGTTGAAGCGTAACGACCGTTGCGTCTCCACCTTCTCGACCAGACCTGCCGCCTCCATCTTGTCGATGATCTTCTGCTTCGACTTGGCTCTTTTTCACGAGATTGGCGTACGTCCCAGCTGATGCGATGAATCTGCAACAAAAAGGGGGTCAGAAAGTGCGCAGAGGATATGAAATGGAAACGATAAATGGAAACGAAGCGTGCTTTTTGATGTGTACGATCTCCCCCTCCTGCTTATCATACGCCTTCATCTGGCTATGGGAAGTGTTCCGCTGGCGATCGTGTTGCGGGATATCGAGCGTACATCCTGCGAGAACCGAATTGGCACCAGGAAGGCGGTTGAGAGCATGGAATGGAGTGGAAGGAACGTACGGCGGGAGCATGCTAGAAGACCTTGTACTCCTCAGCGAGGTTCTCGTCTAGCTCGAGAATGAACGCCACGTTGCCGATCCAGGTGGGTTGTTGGCTCCAAGCGCACCCAGGAAACGATCTAGCCGTTAGCGCCGCCCAGCTCCTGCCCCGGTCAGTGTGCGTCGCTGGGATTTTTATCATATAGAGCCGCGCTCAGTCGTATGGTATGATGAAAGCGATACTACGACTCTGTGTAGCTTGGCGAAAAGCGAACGGGAGAGGTGAAGTGACAATGTGAGCCTCGTCAGCGTGCCCTAACGCGGCGCGGGTAGATGTGTTGTACAGCGTAATGCGAGCTGTGCGCTAACGTGTACATGCAATCGGTGGTAGACCTATGTCGGAATGGTGGCGTGCAAAGACGTAGGCTTTTTGGACTATCGCCCTTCAGGATGGAGAGACACTGAATGTAATGATGTTTCGCCTAGCCATGTGCGATAAACCCACATGACGATGAATGAATTGGCTGGGCGACGACGTCCGGTGCCATCCACGATCGCGGATCACCGTGGCGGTGGTGCGGTAGAATCCGAAGGGAGACAGCGCAGCTCGCATGGGTACCGCGAATCTGATGCGCACACCTCGAGGTTTTCGGGCTGGTAGAAAATTTCGGGTGGTATGATTTGGGGACTCGCGATCGTGGTTGTATGAATTTGCACTGGTGAGTGGATGGGTTCTATGACCACGTGGAATGTCCAAGGTGCCGCGTAACGAACTATGAGTGACGGCGAACAAAAACCGAGAAAAACCGCCAACAGCACGCGTTCTCGCAAACACCCCAAAGCATCCAAAACTCAACAAACCAACTTACCGATAGCAATCATTCGGCAGCACTCTACACCGTGACGATCGTCCTCTCAGACA
This sequence comes from Rickenella mellea, assembly GCA_004355085.1. NCBI lineage: Eukaryota > Fungi > Basidiomycota > Agaricomycetes > Hymenochaetales > Rickenellaceae > Rickenella > Rickenella mellea. The sequence continues at coordinate 2,805,924 of ML170156.1, forward strand.
TCAGCGTATAACCCTCCATCGCGAGATGATGCGCATGCGCAATGAGGGACAGCGCGTCGTTATGGACGAGCACCTTCGTGATGTCCCCGTCGAAGAGGAAGCCAGACAGACGCCCCAGCCCTGGATGTCGTCTGGGTCCGACCAGAGGAGGTCGTACATAGGCCTGTCGTGTGGGACATCTTGTTTGCGGCCGATTGCGCGGATCTGTATGGTCGTTGTTGTTGAGTACTAATGGTGTAAGGTGTAAGCGGTTGGATCTGCCTGCGATATCTGAGCTGATTTGGATTCTGGGATTCTGTTAATCACTCACAGGTCGACTGGGCAACGGCAAGGTAGGAGGAAGAGAAGATCGACGCGCACGTGGCATTACTCGCTCAGTCTCCCACCTCCATCGAGTCTCTACTCTGTCACGGAAGTATCAAGCAGATAGTTGCGAGCATCACGAACTCGTTGATCTACTAGACTGGTCTTCATTTGCAAATACCGCAATGGCACGCAGCCAACAACACTGACTGCAACACACTGCACCCGTCTTCGATAACAATCAGACAGATCTCACTGTGCAACGCTGCACTCTTTTCTCTCCTCGAGTTGCGCCTTCAACATGTTACACCGCCCTTGTGTTCATTAGACGATATTGATCCACTCATCGCCAATTCATTCATTATCATCTGCAGCCGTCGCGTCTCGTCACACTCGACTCGGGCTGTCACTCCCCGTCCTCTAAATTCTGAAGTTACACCAAGGCTGCTTTGAACGTCCTCATTCCTACATAAATCTCCGCGTCTACGTTGACGCACAGTCCAGTCCCCGCTTCGCTGTCAATCCATCTACTGTATCCCCGCGCCGGTATCTTACTCTGAGGCGGTTTAGCTCCTTGCTTCACCTAGCTGCTTTCTCCAAGCTACGCAGCTTCGTGCTGTCGCTTTCCGTGATGCAAAACGGTTGAGCACCGCTCTATCTGTCGTGATAACCAAGAGCCAGCGACGCACCCTGACGGCGGAGGCAGGAAGCCGATTATGCAAATAGCAGGAATCGAGGCTGGCCGTTCCCTCATGGCATGGGTAGGAAATGTTACAGCCATCACACCGCATTTTCATTCTCCCACTCTTCATTCCGTGCTTTCTCATCTCACTCTGAATGCGCGTTGTTTCAACGTTACTGACAATTATTGATCGATACATCTAGGTGTGTCAACGTGGGGTCCGTTCTCGAGTTAGACGATAACCTCGCGGGGAGGCACAAGGCTCTTCAACACGTTCCCGCCATACACTCGTTCCTTTCTTTCCCATTCCCAGCGATGACCCGTGTGTCTCAACACCATTTGTCATTTTTTCTCGCAGCATGCACGCTCGATAACCGCCAAAGGGCCTCCAGCGGAGTATTTCCTATAGATTCCCATCCCGTTGCACCTCTCTTGCCACCAAAACACCTTCGTTAGATTACCTCAATAACGTTATCATGTAAAAACTCATCGTATCACAATAAAAAAGCAAAAATACGATTGTGTAATTTTATTTAACCGCCGATATATTGTGATTTGTGCAAGCGAAATCAATGCATGTGGGTGAGTGATGAAACTAATGGGCATTGTGGTGTCATATAAACTTTGGAAAAGAACGGATGGGCTACAGGGTTTATATGGGTGGATGGAAAGTCAGTGAGGGGGCGAAATGATGGCAAGAAGACTGCTCCTCCTTGACGTCTTAACCTTGCTGCGTCTTACTGAACAGCTAGGCGCGTACCCATGAAATATAGTGATTGGTTTGAACTGCTCAAAGCTTGAAAGGCAACAAGCGTAAAAACGAACTCTGTTTGACCAATAGCTTCTTGTAGTTCACAGTCGTGATATCTTTGCACGTCAGATTGCAGTTCTTCATGTCCTTCACATCCCATGGCTTTTCTGAGACCTGCAAGATGAGTGCTATTATTGCGCCGCAAATCGCGAACGCAGTAAACGAAAACGTCAGTGTGAATAAAGGAGAGCAGGAGGGAGAGAGAATGGGGTACGAACGGAAGTTGTGCGATACGATGACGACGCCACCTTCGAACTCCTTGATCGCGCGTGTGAGCGCGTCGAAGGATGTCATGTCTAAGTGGTTGGTGGGTTCGTCCAGGAGGAGGATATGCGGGATGGTCCATCGCGAGCTGTGCGGACACCACACTACAAAAACCCACCATCAGTGCACACCTCCAGCCTCACTATAAAAAAACACTCACCGATTCCTCAACCCATCTGACAAATGCCTAATCGGACTCGCCTGATGCTGTCCACTCAACCCAAACCTCCCCAGCTGCGCCAACCACGCCATCACATCTTTATCGGGGTATAGCCCGTCGAAGTACTCGATCGGGCTCCTCTCGTACGGCAGCTGGTTGGTGGAGTGCTGCAAGTACTTGACGAGCTTGACGGACGTGTGTTTCGAGATGGCGCCGGAGGAGGGCTGGAGGAGGCCCATGATGAGGTTGAGGAGCGTGGATTTGCCGGTGCCGTTCGCGCCGAGGATGGCGATGCGTGAGTCCATGCTGCGATTGGGATTGGTTAGAGGCTCGTAGATTGAGGGTAAATGATAAGCACTCACTCGATACCGAAGGAGAGGTTCTCGTACAGGGAGTCTGCTTTCTTGCCCGATTATAATCATTGAATGCGAGGAGTCCGGCGGCAACCTCGAAATTGAACCGCAACGGCCGCTGCATCTCCACATTCTCGATCAGACCTGCAGCGTCCATCTTATCGATGATCTTCTGCTTTGACTTGGCCTGTTTCACGAGATTGGCATATGTCCCAGTCGATGGGATGCATCTGCAGCGATAACGGAGATCAGAAGTATTTCGGGGATATAAAAGGGAAGGAAACGCGCTTTTTGATGTGTGCGATCTCCTCCTGCTGCTTATTATACGCCTTCATCTGATTGACCTCGTTCTCGATTTTCGTGTGCACGAACGTCGTGTAATTGCCCTTATAATACACTGTCTTCTTTTTCGGCGTCAGCTCCATGATGGTTGTGCACACGGAGTCCATGGGTTCTGCGAGTGCGACGTGATCACGAAGATGTGGTTGTACATCGACCGGTACACCTCCAGCCACACGATGGTTGCCAAGTCCAAATGGTTCGTCGGCTCGTTGAGTAGCCATAGGTACGGCTTGACGAAGAGCGCGGGGGCAAGGGCGACGCACATCCGCCATCCCCCTCATGTCCTATGTGGGCCTCATCATCATCGCCTGTGTGAACCCGAGACCGTGCAAGATGCTCCCGGCCTTCGCCTCGAACGTGTTCGGCTCCATCTCCTCGGGCTCCTCGTAAGCTGCCTCCAGCACCATCTCGTCGACGCTCTCCGCCATCTCGAGGTCCTCGATGCGTTTCTCGATTTTCGCGACTGACTTTTTGGCGGACTCACGGATGAAACCAACGGCGTTGATCACGGCGGGCTCGGCCTCCCTACAGACGAGGTAGATGTCGATGTGGTCTGGGATGTCGATGTCCTGCTCGGCGATAGCTTGGAGGAATGTTGACTGTTCGTGGAAGTTGTGTTAGTCAACAAGAACAAGGTGAAAGAAGACCTTTCGCAAAATACCTTTCCGGAACCATTTTCACCGAGCAATGCATAACGATGACCGTAATTCAACGCAATCTCCGCTCCTTCGATCAGCAATCGCCCAATGAAACGATAACGAGTATGATTCGATCGTCGCGTCGTCCCTTCGTGTCTGACACCAATACACCAGCAGCACTCCTACAAATTCGGCGTAAGCAAAACTAATTCATGACCGTACCAACACACAAAACCGCACCGATCCGTCAAGATCTGCAACCTCGCCATGAGAAATCGAGGTCTTCCACACTGGGGCCACATCTGACAGGTCATCACGCCTGTGACTGGAGCTGAGGCTACAACTGTGCAGCTCGTCGATCGCAACGGATAAGCTGTTGGATTTCTCTGCAATTCTGAGTTGATTCGAACATTTCGAGATCACTGGGCATCGGTCGCGCAAGGAGGTGGAAGGAAGAGACACACGTGACTGGACTAAACGTCTTCTTCTTCTGCATCCAACTACTGAGCTTTGCTAGCACCAGAATGTCGACTCGATCTCTTGCCACACAAAGACTCGGAGACGCGAATGACTGCCATCTCTATCTCTTGAGCAGATCTTCGAGGCCGTGCTGAGTTAGTCTCGTTCCCACCCTTTGCGTAAGCACCCCCGCATTTGGTCGTCCATAAATGGACGAGCGGAGATCGAAAATCTCCTGCAGAGAGGCGCTTCCAAAGTCTGGTGCAGTCAGGTACGGCGGGTGTAGCTTGGTGACATCGGTCACACAAACCTCTACTACTCCAATACACCATTTTATCGTCTACATCGTCTGCGCGGGCATGCTATACGACAACTGGGACGAGACTGCCTCTGACCAGTCCGAAGATGAACCTGACGAAGTCCAATCCGACGAGCGCGAGAACGACCAGCACGGTAGTCCGACCAACTCGATCTCTCCAATGCTCGAACAAACCCAAGCCCTCAAGCGTTGCTTGAACCCCGCAACTCTTGCAAGAGATGTCAAAGCTATCTTAGACCACATGAAAGATGTGAACCTCAATTTGCCGCTATTCCTGGACGCCATTTGTTGGGGAGATTCGAGCTGCGAGCAGTGTCCCGTGATCCAGTTCCAACGCACCGCTCTAATGCACAGCGAAGAGCTTCCCGGTATACTGGCGCGTTGCCATCGACCTCCGAGGAAGCATGCTAAGGGTAACAAGGCGGAAGGAGGGAAGCAAGCGCTTGAGAACTTTGCGATCGACTGCGTCTCGAAAATGATAGACCGAGAAATGAATAATATCGCCCCAATCATGAAATCCCCACCATCTCAAATGAACACAGAGTCTCTCACCAGCATCAGCTTTGAGGATATCATGACTGAACTGCAGTCTCCGTCTGGATGCCCAACATTGTGGAGTGTGCTTCGAAGAGCAAGCTACTGCAAAAGACAAGAAAAGCGGAATTCGACAAAAAATCCCGATCTCGTGAGCATTCCCATTCAAGATTCGTTTTTGTGTGTTGAGGATATCGTAGGCTGTCATGATGCAGATTTGCGTCGCGTCGTATTGCCGCAGTCACCACCGATGCCGCATTCCAAAGCTGTTGTCGATGTATCTGAAAGTCTGTGGTGCGTCAGCAAGGTCGCTCGACGTGCTCCACTCGTTTGGACTCACCATGAGTCACCGATGGATATACGATGGTATGGAGACACTGGCAAACTCGTCTATGAAGAAACTGAAGAAAGTGATCAAAAATGGCGTCCCCTGGTATATATCGCACGACAACCTCAACATCCCGTTTCGCGTCTTCGAGCAGCGGATCGACAACCAAAGCCACTTTGACAATGGTACTGCAGCGACGATATATCTAGCGAAAGATTTGGTTATTCCTCCTCTCAGCAATCCAGAACTTTGCGCTACCCGAGCGTCTGGCAGCGAAGCACCGTTTCGAGTGTTTGATGTCCTTCAGGCTGATACTCGCGCAGGTGCTGATTTTCACGAGCGCGATATTCGCCGAGTCCTCCGTTTCTTGACAGATTCACCAGAGTTTTCATTTGAGACGTACCGCTGGAAGGATTCTGACGTCTTCGCTCCGCACTCACCAGTTGACCAGTTGCCATGCGGCCAAGAGCACATTACAGAACAATACATGCTCGCAACGGTCCATATGGAGGAGGCCAGCTATGCAGGCAACTCCGATCTCATCGAGGAGTGGTTTCGACAGCTAGGTTTAGACTCCGAGGAGGAGAAAAAGAGGACTGGCACGGAGCTGGTTATTCCATGGATAGGAGATCAGCTCACCGTGTCACGTCTCCGTGGGCTCTTCAATTTTCGCTCAGAAGATTTTAATGCATTCGATCGTATGGACTACCTTCTTGTTACGTTCGGATGGTTTCACACGGAGATGACTTTCGCAACCTCCATCCACGATCAGTACTTGGGGACTGTTAGCGGACACGGCCTTCGTCAAGCATTTGAGGTTTTGAAACGGAAGGGGTTAAATACCACGTCGACGAAGGGACCATTCCACCATCACCTCGAGGAAGCGATCTTCCATGTCGGAGAGGCCCACTTTCGCAGCTGTTGGCTGGAGGAAGCAGGAGTCGACAACATCAAGGCTCTCAGATCAAAGGCTCCCGAAGAGCTGCGGTCTCTTGCTGAACGGATCATTCGTTTTCACGCTTCGACTGAAGCACTCGTGAAGCATGACCAGTTGGAGGATGGCAAGCAGGACGAAGTACGGCGCCATGTTACAATGTGGAACCGTGATGTGCTGCGATATTTCGACCTATCAGATGCGATCAAATATGGTGACATTGGTATCATGGAACAACACCTACCGCACTTACTTCTCAGATTTACGGGAGGCAAAAATTCGAAGTATGCCTTGGAAATCTGCGAGCTCCTTCAAGGACTTTGGAGGGAATGGCCTGAGGATGCGAAGTGAGTTATGATTTACCTCGACATTGCAAGCAACCCGTTACTAATACATTAGCAGAAACTTCATCAAGCGACACTGCTGGCTTGCAAATAGTACCGGTCGCCGTGATGGGTTCTGCCCTATTGACATGGCGCAAGAGCATAACGTGCGAGATATCAAGGTACTCAATTTCTTTCAGACATCTCGAGTGACTGACAGATAAAATCCACAGTACACATTCAGTAGTTTGGGTCCACTTGCGACGTGGGATTATTTGAAGAAGATTTCACCGGCAATACCAACATTTCGTGCAGTGAAGGACCACATTGAATTTGAACTTCGTGCTCTTGGCCGCGGCAAGCGTCATACATCTCCTGCGAAAGAAGACGACATCGACAAGCTATCGAAAATATTCACTCATGCGCAACTTCATCGGACTGTTTTCTCGCGGAAATTCAAAAACAAGGCAGACAAATCACCTGATTTTGTCGCAAAGGGACTCGATAAGATTTTGACGACAAATTACATTAACACGTGGTGGACCAACAGAACGTATATGCGAGAGACAGACAATGACTGGGAAGACATTACGACGGAGCAACATGACGAAACTGTGTAGAGTAAATTGAATCCCGCATAACAGAAGTTTCTTCAGCGGCGTGACTTGGATGAGCTCAATGGGCTTGGATCTTCAATCACAAATTGAATGTCTTGGCTCTGCGATGGCCGTGAGGTCTGTGTTGGTGCTGGAAATTGTGCCGAATATTGTGGTTTGATCCGTGGTTTAGTCCGTGGTTTAGTCCGTGATGCGCTCGAAGGGCTTGGATCTTCAAACATGAATTGAATATCTTGACATTCAGGCTGCGATGGTTGTGAGGCTGCGAAGACCTGCGTTGGTGCTGGAAATTGTGCTGAACATTGTGTTTCAGTCCGTGATGAGCTCGATGGGCTGGGATCTTCAAACTTGAACCAAATGTTCTGACTCTGCGACGGTTTTAAGACCTGCGTCGGGGTTGGGGATTGCATTGGATATTGTGGTGGAGTAACTGTAGTCCAAGAGACGGTATGAGCTGCCTGAGTTTTGAGAATTTGAGCAGCCTGAGCCTTCAGTTTGCGCTCCTCGAAACTGTCTTGACGACGCCGTTCTTCTCGTTCGACCTTGTTTTGCTTCGTATTTTCTTTCTTTGCTTCTCGTTCCTTCGCCCGGAGCCGTGCTTCTTCTGCTTTGAACCTGTCGTCAGCATCCTTAACAACTGCAAGTACTTCTGCTCCGTGAACGTGTTCAAAAACCCATCGTGGTGTGAAAGCCTGTCCCAGGTCCTCGAGTGTCACAATGCTGGTAGCTGAAGCTATCTTCGTCAAGTATGTGTCGGGAAGCAACCCAGACGGTCCAAAGCTTGCGGACACATAGTGTTGTTGCCAGGTCTCAAGTCGCCACTTGGTGAGAGCTTCACGGACAGTTGCCAGCCTCTTCTCGCGCCGCGGTCCGATACCTTTGGGTTTGGGTTCATCAGATAAGATCATAGGACGCTTGCCGTTGTCATTGCTTTTGCTACTCGGAGTTGACTGTGCACTTGCAAGTGTATCATTCGACAGTTCAGTGTTGGGAGTCACAGGGCGAGAATCAGGAGGTGGTGGAGACTGTAACGTTGCGGGCGAGGACTCGGATATTGCACTGGAAGACAACAGAGACGCTTTGACGCAGTTGTCGCAGCAAGGAACAGTGAGTTCTGGTAAAATTCAGATATGCGCCATCCCGGTAAACCGAGACATATATGCTGACCTCGTATTCTTGGCGGATTCAAAAAGTACTTATCAGATACATCCCTTCGGCATTGAGTTGTTTCAATGTAGGCACGTAACCCTTCCTCCACGTTCTTGCGGTAGCGTCGAAGACCAGAGGTTCCAGCAGAAGAAATGTCAGGAATACGCTCAAGAATCACATCTCCTCCGTGTTCCTCGGAGTCATCTTCATCCAAGTCTTCAAGCACTGGTTCCGATTCGTCGATTGCTCCGTCGCCGCCAGCCTTTTGTTTCTTTGCCGTAATCTTGACAGTTTCAAACACAGATTTTTCAACGAGGAGAACTGCACGTCCAAGAATGTTGGGGCTTCGTGCCGCGCGGCCAGCTCGTTGCAACCAGATTGACAGTGATGCCGGCACTTTGAATTGTACGACCAATTTGACGTCAGGTATATCGGCGCCCTAATAAATGTAGGCTCAGTGGTCAGATCATTCTTGTGCCGTCAACGTACCATTCCAGCTGCTTCTGTTGTAACAAGGACACGTATTTTGCCGTTCCGAAAGTCTCGCATGGCTTTCTTCTTCGCGCGTGCGGTACGGAGGGCGTGGTAGACCGCAATCTCACGTCTCTTAAGATGAGGTAGACGAGCTCGAAGATACTTGGCGACGTCGTGTGTTGTCTGAATGGTATTACAAAACACCATGGTCTTCTGAAGTTCGCCGTCTTGAGCGTCGTCGATGATGAAATTCAGAGCAGAATAGTCGGACGCCGCGCCAGTCATTCTGACAACCTCTGGTGTGATGTTGTGACGGTCATTGCCCCTGTTGATGAAGAAGAGGTCGTCGTCTCTGAACTGCAAGGCATCGCGTATCTGACGTTGAACAGTCGGAGTAGCTGTTGCTGTCGTTGCAAGAATGGGAACTGTTGGTGGTAAGACGGCGCGTAGTCTTCCCACTTCTCCGTACTCTTCTCGAAAGCCGCCAACGCCACCCCACTGAGATATGCAATGAGCTTCGTCGACTATGGCAACCGCAATGTCCTTCGAGAATGATGGCGCCGAGAGCAATTTGCGGAAACCGTCATGCTTGAGTGCCATCTCGGGCGAGGTGAGCATAACACGATGTTTGCCTGCCTCGAGGTCCTAGACACCAGTCAACAAATGAGGTCAGTCAATGTATTGTTTATATGCAGGTATACGCACCGTTTGTAGCTCTCGATTCCAAGTCTCGCCATTGATCGCGACGGATGAAAAACCTAGCGCTTTGAACCTTCTCGCCTGCAAATAGTTATAACCTGAGGTGCAAGGTTGATGGTAGTTACTGACCAAGTCATCCTCCAATGCATTTAACGGTGAAATAACCAATATCTTCTTCTCGCCGGATGGGTCGTTGAGCAGCGGAAACAGCCACGGGAATGATTTCCCTTCCCCTGTGCCAGCCAGTACCAAGCTGTCGAGACCCAAGCACAGAGCTTCGCCGACGTCTAGCTGCCATTCGTACGCCGGTTTGTGAAAGCGACGCGTAAACTCCTCTTGCATCTTGCATCTAGAATGGGCCGCGGAATAGTCTTTATCTTCTTTCGCTCGTCGATCTCTTGCAATGTTCAACAACTTGTACGACTTTTGGTGCTCTGCAGAGATCGGAACAGGTTGCGTGGACATGGTATAACGTGAAGTTTTGCTTGCAATTGCTGGTATACGATCTAAACAGGTAGTCCTAAAAATGGGTTCTATGTGCCATTGCGTCACAAAGCTACACCCGCCGTACCGAAGCGCACCAGACCCTGAAGACCCCCCCGTGCAGCACTTTTTCGATGTCCGCTCGCCCAAATCGAGGGGCTCGTCCAAATCGAGGGGAAGGATCTTCAGGGTCTGGGCACGAGACTAGTGCTGAGTACATTCCTGGAGATACACGTTGGCCGACGGGGTTGGGTAGGCGATCACGGACAACGGACAAGGAGACGACCATCGCGATCGTGGACGGCCCAACATCGACGTCGACATCCATGAAGACCGTCTCTGTGCCAATAGCCGGAACTCCTTTTTTGCCACCATTCACGCGAACGTGCTGCGGACCCTTCATCCTTGCCATTAGCTGCCATATCACCTGAAGTAGAGCTCAAGCTAATTTCTTCACGGAGATGGGAATGCCGGATACCTCTGGGACCCTACTACGAGGAGCGCAGATGCGAATACTCCGTGGGCGTACGGGATCGTCGTTTTTACCGGGCACGAAAACGAAGCTCATGCGAAGCGCAACGTAAGTCTAGGCGGTTATATCTGAGTTTATTCCTACTTCACTCAACGATCCCCGATAGTACCGCACCTATCAGGATAACAGCGGTCGAACGTCCCGTCAACGTGTGCAAATTGAATTTTTGCCCATCCTTCTTCTTGAAAAACTATTTCCCTGCGGAGCACGATCGGTATAGTAGCAGCATCAGAGAAGGTAGGAATTCATTCTTTCGTCGTTCGGAAGTCAACCTTATTCATTGCTTGCTTCCTAGTAGTTTCTCTCAAGTAAAACAATGGTCACTGTTCGAAACGGATTCCTTCGCTACCCACCCGCGGCGAGTCAAGCGTTTTGGCGAGTCCCGGCATGTTTGATGATGCGTTCTTTAATCAACAGTGAGAGTCTCACATCGAAGGTAAGATTTGTCTTCGATGCGCGCAGCCACGTACTCACGTACATCCTCCAGAGATCCTTCATCACCCTCAATATACTTTACAACCATCATATTCCAGTGTCCTCCATTGGCACCACGAGGCTCGTCGAATTCTAACAAGCCATTTCATCACCTCCGATCTCGACATGTACCGTACTACGACAAGAGCGCTCTGCCGCACACCTTCGCTCGTGGAAGAGCTCCACCAGATCGAAGACGTCTTCTCCGATGAGACCGGCACGCGCACGAGGAACGAGTAGCGAGGAGCGAGAACGAGGTGGAGGTGCGGTGCTGCTCCATTGCGGGTGATCTGGTCGGCGGGGATAAGGGCGAAGGTGCAATGGGGAGGGGGGGAGGTTTGGCGATCCGACCGTTCGTTGACGGTTAGCGAAGGAGGGCAAGGCGCGAAGGACGAAGCTATCATGATCGAGTTCGTGCAGCTGCTCGTGCTCGTGCTCGCTGTGTGTCATATGGTGAAACCGAGGTCAAAGACGGGAACATCTAGCATCGTTTGTCAAGCAAACAGTACTTGGTCGCAGGCGCGGAACTGCGTGGTTATCAGTTCGTTCCACGTAAGTGACGTCTAATGTTCACATTCTTTCCCTGCTGACGCGACTTTGATCATGTTGTAGACTCGCAGGTCGATGCCCGTCTTACCTGAACGTTCAGGGAAGGAGTTTCGCTGGCGTTCCATGCTTGCGAGCTTCAATTCGATTCGCAAAGGGATGTCGACCGTGGTTCGCGCGTTGGAGGCGAAGACGATCAAGAGCGTTGTATAGTAAGGATGCCGACACGGTCAATCATGGAGCGGCTGAGCAGCAACAACATACCGAAAAGACCTCTTCTCTCGTGTGTGTAGCTCCGCTGTGAACTTGAACGACGCACTGTGATTGATATGACATCGTCTTCGTAGGATTACGCAAAGGAAGGACCTCGCACGTCGTGCATGGCACACCGCGACCGCGACATCTTAGAGGCCGAATAGCGAGAGTGGTGGGCTGTCTACCATCAAGTCGTTGCGACTGTGGAGATGCAAGGGTCCGCTTACCTATTCCTGGCATTACGTCATACGCCCTAGACTCGCGATGCGTTCCCATCTCGTCCACGTGTATATAAGCTACTCGACTCGTCCACTAGAGGACAGACTTCTCGAAACCCCGACTTCATCTACTCCTTCCCTCGAGTGCCTAAAAGTCTATTCTCGCGAAGCTCGTGTTGCCGACCCCTTCGACCTCGATACTCGATATAGTCGGTACTCACAGGAAAGGCTCTTGATACTGCCGTGGACTCGGAAATCATTGAGAAAGACATGACTTTCTCGGCGCCAGTGAGGTTGGAGAAAAGCTTCAGGAGTTCAGGGGTGGGCTGGCATCACGGTGAGGCACATGCATTCATTATACATCTGCCTTAAGCTGACGTACGAAAGGTATAGGTGTTAACGGGCGATCGAGCAGAGAGAGGGAGCAATATCAGTGTCGCGTTATTGAATCTAGTATCTGCACACGTCTTCTTGCACCATCGATAACGATCAGATCTGATCTTCCTGCACAACGCTGCTCTCTTTCCTTTCCCCTGGAATGCGCTAACCTGACGAGTTGCGCGGCCTCAGCCTTCAATATTCCACACCGCCATTATGGTCATTAGACGACATTCGGTCCAGTTGCCAATTCATTCATTATCATCCGTATCTATCGCGTCTGAGCCCAACATCCCCAGTCTCGCCATCGGCGCTCGGACTGTCTCTCTCCGTCCTCCAAATTCTGATGTTGTGCAAAGCGTGGCGATTCCTACATAGGCTTCCTCTACGTTGACGCACAGCCCAGTCCACATTACACCGAACACTCATCCGCGCGCCGCTGGGGCATCAGATCCTCGCCTGACCTAGCTGCGTTCACCATGCTACGCCGACTCGTGGTATCGTTCCGTCATCACACGGTCATGATACCCGACGACCAGCGACACCTGCCTCGTCCCTATCATCGTTGACAGCTGCAGCGATTTCCTCCCCGGAGAGACCAATTAACCTGCATTCCCTCTATCAGCCCCGTTTGGCCACTTCTTCATTAGTATTCGCATTCTCCCATCCTCGTCTTTTTTTGTGTTTGCATGCCAAGTGGAATGAACGTGCTTACCATTTGTTATTGATGACAATATATCCAGGTGCGGCAACGTCGTGTTCATCCTCGAGCTCGACGAGCATTTCGCGCAGGGATATGAGGTCTTTCAGCAAGCGCCTGCTTTACGTTCCTTTCTTTCCAATTCCCCGCGATGACCCGTGTGTCTCAACACCGTTGGTCAGCTTTTCTCGCAGGATGCACGCTCTATACCCGCAAAACGACCTCCAGCGAAGTATATCCCGTAGCGTCCTTTCCATCGCGACTTTGACCATCATGTCGTCCTTGTCGCCAAATACCTTCGATAGATGTACGCCAAGTAACGTTATCATGTAATCGCACCATGTCTCTCGATCCATATCGCGAAATTCGATTGTGCAATTCTATCAACCACAATTGCGCGTGAAACATGTGTTATCGTATGGATTGCCAACTCGTGTGGGTGATGGTAATGTAACCAAATGGGCCTTATGATGTCCTACGTAAAGTGGAGAGGGGAATGACCGGGACTGGGTTACAACGTTTATATGGGTGGATGGAAGGCTGATGAGGAGCCGGTAGGTGGCGTGAAGACTTCCGCTTCTGTTCACGTCTTGGCCATCTGCTGCGCCTTGCCGAACAGCTTGGAACGCTCGAGCGCATCCGTACCTGTCATGACGGATGATTCTCAGTTTACTACTGCTCGAGCGTTGAAAGGAAGGCGGGAAACGCACTCTCGTTGACCAATAGCTTCTGGTAATCGATGATCGTGATATCCTCGCGCGTGAGATTGCGGACCTTCTTGTTTTTGACTTCCCTCAGCTCCTCTGCGACTTGCGAGACAGTCCTGTTATTTCGCCGTAACACAAAAAACACGCGAAGGTAACATAAAACGTCAGTATTTATTTAAGGGTATAGGGAGAGGGAGGCGGTACGAACGGAAGTCGTGTGAGACGATGACGGCGCCTCCTTCGTACCCCTTGATCGCGCGTGCGAATGCGTCGATGGAGGTCATGTCTAGATGATTAGTGGGTTCGTCCAGGAGGAGGAGGATGCGCGGATGGTCCATGGCGAGCTGTGCGAACACGACCCTAGAAAGTCAGCGCAACATCAGCCAAGAGTCCACGGCGATACAGAACCCAAACTAAAAGAAAGAAAACGCACCGATTACTCAACCCATCCGAGAAATGCCTGATCATACTCGACTGATGCTGCCCTCTCAACCCAAACCGCGCCAACTGGGCCCTCCACGCCATCACGTCCTTATCGGGGTACTTCTTCCTACTACAGCGCGTCAAAATACTCGATCGGACTTTTGTCGTACGGCAGCTGGTCCGCGGAGTGCTGCGAGTACTTCGCGAGCTTGAGGGACATGTGTTTCGAGATGGTGCTGGAGCAGCGCTGGAGGAGGCCTGTGATGAGGTTGAGGAGCGTGGATTTGCCGGTGCCGTTCGCGCCGAGGATGGCGAATGCGGGAGTCCATGCTGTGTTGTGCTTGGTTAGAGTTCGTCTATGATAAGGGTTATGACTCACTCGATACCGATGGAAAGATTCTGGTGGAGATAGTCCTCCTTCTTGCCGGAATACGAGAACGCGACATCGTTGAACGCGAGGATGGGTGGTGGCAACTTGCTTATGTACTCGAAGTTGAAGCGTAACGGCCGCTGAGACTCCACTTTCTCGATCAGATCTGCCGCCTCCATCTTATCGATGATCTTCTGCTTCAACTTGGGTTGTTTCGTGAGGTTGGCGTACATTCCATCTGATGCGGTGAATCTACAACGTCAACGGAGATCAGACAGCGCGCGGAGGATGGGACGAAAGGGAATTGCTAACGCACTTCTTGGTGTGGGCGATCTCCTCTTGCTGCTTATTATACGCCTTCATCTGGTTGACCTCGTTATCATTTTTCGTGCGCACGAACATCTTATAGTTACCCGTGTAATAATACACCATCTTCTTTTTCGGATTCAGCTCCATGATGTTTGTGCACACGAATCCATGACGTCCTGTGAGTGTGATGTGAGGTGATTGTACGTGGACAAGTACGCTTCCAGCCACAGGACGGCGCCCAAGTACAGATGGTTCGTCGGCTCGTCGAGAAGCAATAACTGCGGCTTGACGAACAGCGTGCGGGCGAGGGCGACATGCATGCGCACAGCGCAGCGCATGCGAAGGAACGGAAGATTCGCGTTTAGTCAAACGGAAGACGGGATGGGCAGGACCAAGTCTCAGAGCATATGATACGTCGCAATCGACGTCAGGATATTCGAGTAGACCAGGATACGATTCGATCGCCAAGACTTGGGAGAGTCATTGTTCCTATTCACCGAGTCTTCTGGAGCCTTGTTGAGGTGATTAGCAGTGGTAAGAGAGTCAGATGTTGGATTCCTGACATCGCAAACAAGACGTTGCTTCCGGTATTTGCCGCAAATACGGGCGCCGCTTGACGAAGCTTGATCGATAACTGTAGCTCTTCTCCATCGAGTCTCTGATTCGTCATGTCACTTGCTAGCATCAGGAAAAGTCGCAAATTGACTGGACTGGTCTCCACGTGCAACCACCGCAAGTTCACCGACTGCAACATCTAACCCCGCGCTTCCTGCAACACCGATAATGATCGCGTCACTACATCTCATTGCACAACAATACTCTCCTTTCTTTCCTGTGGAATGCTCCGACCTTACGAGTTGCGCGGTCAGAGCCTTCAATATACCGCACTGCCACTGTGGTCATTTCATTAGACGACAATCGAACCAGTCATCGCCAACCCATTCATTATCTTCTGGGTCTGGTCTGTCGCGTCTGGCTACTGTAGCCCAACACCTCCACTACTAGTCTTACCACTCTCGACCTCGACTCGGACTGCCTCTTTCCGTCCTCCATCCTCCGATCGAAACGAACGAAGACTGCGTTTTGAACGATGCTATTCCTACATATGAATAGGTCTCCGCGTGTACGTTGACGTACAGTCCACATTATGCTCGTCCATCCATCCATCCCCGTTTCTGACGCGGTGTAGATCCTTGCCTCACCTAGCTGCGTCCACCACCCACCGTGCGCTACAGCATACCTCCGTCACGGTCGTGATACCAATGACCAGCGACGTATCCCACACCCCAACCCCGTGAATCGCTCCCGTCGTTGACGTTGCTGGCTGACTCCTTCCCTACGCCTGGAAAGAACGACTCGCCTGCATTCCCTCCATCGACACCGATATATCCAGGTACGCCAACGTCGTGTCCATCCTCGAGCTAGACGAGCATCTCGCGCAGGAGTATGAAGTCATCCAGCTTTCCTCCAGCCGTACGTTCCTTCATTTCGAGCACTGCGACGTTCTAACATTCTGCTTCATTTCTCGCAGGGCGTTCGTTCAATACCCGCAAAACGGCCTCCAGCGGAGTGCTTCCTTTAACCCTTCCACCCCATTCCATCGCAACTCCATCGGTCATGTCGTCCTACGTCGTCTTTGTCGTCAATGACCTTCGAAAGACGTACCCCACCATGCCTTGTACCATCCCTTACTCGCAAAAGCGCCATGTTACCGCGTAAACAAGTAACGATTGTGTAATTCTATTTAATAGCACTTGCGCTCACGAACGAAATAAAACATGTGTGTAAACTAATACTATCGTACGGATGACTGCCAACCAACTCCGATACATTGCGATTGGTGCGAGCAAAATCAATGCGTGTGAGTAGTGATGTAACGAATAAACGAAATGGTGTGAGAAGTTTCGTTCTCGGCGCTGTTGTTCACGTCTTGGCTTTCTGCTGCGTCTTGCTGAACAGCTTGGCGCGCTTGCACACCCGTACCTATGACGTCCGATGATCAGTCACTGTTCGAAATTCTGAACGGGAAGGAGAAGGGAAACGCACTCTTTTTAACCAACGGCTTCTTGTAATCCACGATCGTTGTATCCGCACGCGTCATATTGCGAATCTTGTTCTTCACCTCCTCTGCGACTTGCGAGATCAGTCCTATCATTCGCAAAGTAAAACTAAACGTGAACGTCAGATTGGATGTACGAGCGGGACGGGGAGAATAGAAAGGGGTACGAACGGAAATCGTGCGAGACGATGACGACGCCGCCTTCATACTCCTTGATCGCACGTGCCAGTGCGTCGATAGAGGTCATGTCAAGATGGTTAGTGGGTTCGTCCAGCAGGAGGATGTGTGGATGTCCCATCGCAAGCTGTGCGAACACCACCCTAAAACATGTCCAGCAAATGTCAGCCCACAACACTCAGCCTCCTACCTGTACTCGAAAAACCACGCACCGATTCCTCACCGATCCGACAACTGCCTAATCGGACTCGTCTGATGTTGTCCACTGAACCCAAACATCCACAACTAGGCTATCCACGCCATCACATCCTTCTCGGGGTACTCCTCCCTATACAGTGCGTCGAAGTACTCGATCGGGCTTTTGTCGTACGTCAGCTGGTCGGCGGAGTGCTGCGAGTACTTCGCGAGCTTGAGGGACGTGTGTTTGGAGATGGTGCCGGAGCACGGCTTGAGGGAGGCCCATGATGAGGTTGAGAAGCGTGGATTTGCCGGTGCCGTTCGCGCCGAGGATGGCGATGCGCGAGTTCGTGCTGTGTTGCGATAGATGGGTTAGAGTTTTGAGACTAGGTGAGGGGGGAGGGGAAGACGAACTCGATACCGAAGGAGAGGTTCTGGTACCTGTAGCCCTCCTTCTTGCCAGAATGCGAGAATGGGACATCGTTGCACGCGAGAATGGGTCGGCGGCTTGCTCACGTCCTCGAAGTTGAAGCGTAATGGCCGCTGCGTCTCGACCTTCTCAATCAAGCCTGCTGCCTCCATCTTGTCGATGATCTTTTGCTTCGACTCGGCTTTTCACGAGGTTGGCGTACATTCCGGCTGATGCGATGAATCTGCAGCAACAAACATGGATCATAAGTGCTCGTAAGGATGTAACAGTGAAGGAAGCGCACTTTTTGATGTGGGCAATCTCCTCCTGCCGCTTATTATACGCCTTCATCTAGCTGACCTCGTTCTCGTTCTTCGTGCGCACGGACGTCGTGTGGTTACCCGTATAATACACCTTCTTCTTCTTTGGCGTCAGCTCCATGATGTTCGTGCACACGGAGTCCTGCGAGTGCGACGTGACGACGAGGACGTGGTTGTACGTCGACAAGTCCGCCTCGAGCCACACGACGGCGCCAAAGTCCAGATGGTTTGTCGGCTCATCATGGAACAGCAAATGCGGCTGCCGGCCTTCGCATCGAACGTGTTCGGGTCCAACTCCTCGAGCTCCTCGTACGCCGCCTCCACCGCCATCTCGTCGACGTCCTCCGCCATCGACGGGTACTCGAGCGTTTTTCGATCTTCACGACTTTCTTCTTGGCGGACTCGACGATGAAGTCGATGGCATTGATCTTGGCGGGCTCGGCCCAGCGCGCACGAGGTACATGTCGATGTTTTCTGGAACGTCGATATCGCGTTCGGCGATAGATTGGAGGAATGTAGACTCTTCGTGGATTATCGTTAGTTGAAGGCATGACGTTCAACGACAACTCTTCGCCACATACCATTTTCACCCAGCAATCCATAACGCTGACAGTAATTCAGCGCAATCTCCGCTCCTTCGATGAGCAAACGCCAATGAAATCATAGCGTGTATGATTCAATCTTCATGTCCCGGCCCTGAGTGTCCATACCAACACGCCTGCATTTCGCCGTAAGCAAAACAAATTCACGCCTGCACCAACACACCAAACCGCACCAATCCGTCAAGATGTGCAACCTCGCCGTGGGGATTGAGACCACTGGAGGACGTCACGTCTGTGGTGCCTAAAACTATGCAGCTCGTCGAGCGGGACAATGGTGAGTCACCGTGTCCCTACTGTAATTGATGGGCTTAGAATGTGGACTCCATCTCTCCCGACACACAATCAGACGTACCTTCTTCCGAGTGATGGGTGGTGCACCAATTGATCTTGCCAACGGCTCAAGCACCTTTCTTCATGTGTGGTACACCGGGTTCCGATTCAATGGCCGAGACTCTGGACAGGCATCTTTCCCATTTTCCGACTCTTCTGGAGCTTTGTAGAGCTGGTAAGAGAATCAGATGTGTTGGATTCCTCACAGCGTAAACGAGAGGTTGTTTCCGGTCCTTGCCGCAAATCCGGGCGGCGCTTTGATCGATAACAGTTACTCTCAGCCTCTCAGATCGATTTGGACGTCTTGCACTTCGCTCGACTCTCCAGTGTCGCCATGAACATGAACGAAGCTCCCAACCCAACTCGCCCCAACTCATTCATCGAGGACGGGACGTATCTGATTGTCAACGCCAGCCCCGAGCGGCGTAACCACATCATCCTAGCCGACGATGGTAGCCTTGCAGCGGGCTCGAAGCAGCAAGATGGAGAACCAGCTCTGAATGTACATTCATGATCCGTAACTCGAGAACCGCTGCTGACTTAAAGAATTGAATCAGGAATTGTGGGATGTGAAGATGCTCGAAAACGGAAGGTACAACATCCGCTCGTGGCAGTCCCACGAGTACGCCTCCGAACCACACAATCGTGGTGGTGCCGTCGTGACGCAAGCGAGGGGGAACGACTGGATAATCACAGAGACTAGGTTTAAGGGTCAATTCGTGTACGAGCATTCCAGTCACCATACTATTCGCATTCAGGAGTAACCCCGTTGCAATTTTAGCATTGGTCTCGTTAGAGCGCAGCTCTACTGGTGTTTGGCTGGTGACGATGTGGGCACGCCAGTAAGCATGTTAAAATATCCGCAGGACTTAATGTGTTGAATTCTTTTCTGTAGGTGACGCTGCGCGATAACCCTGCAGTCCGTGGCTGTAACTGGATATTCAAGAAGTACGATGGCGCGCTACCCGATCAAAATTTTCCTCCGACCGGTCAGTATCGCGCTCTGGTCCCCACCAGTGCTTACTTTTAACCCGATGTCCGTGCGATCCCATTAGATCCGTTACTGCAACATCTCCATCATATGCTCACGAAACTCCCCGATCATCGCAACGTACACAGCAATCAACTGCGGGATCTCGCTGTTCACGAAGCTGGGTATGACTACCGACCGCTTTCAGAAGGGTGTCTTGAAGGCACGCGCACGGAGCTCATCGGAAACATTATGCAGTGGACGGAACATGGCAGGGGTCCGGCGACTATGCAGTGGAGACGTGGCAGGGGTTCGGCGAATGATCGCAGCGTTCGTCCAATATGTTGGCTTTCGGGACCTGCCGGAGCTGGGAAATCTGCGGTAGCTCAAGAAGTGGCCACGCAGTTGCATGATGAAAACAGACTTCTCGCCAGTTTCTTTTTCCGCCGAGGAGAAGGAGCCCGTAGCGGCAGCTCTCGATTCATAATCACACTCGCGTACCATCTCAGTCGCTCTATCCCTATCACGGACGGATTGTTTCAACACATCCTTAACGATAACCCGACAATTACCAACCAACCGCTCGGAGTCCAATTCAAAAAGCTGTTGGTTGATGTGTTATGTCCGAAGGAGGTTGTCGACAGAACGGCTCCCGCCCACGTGCCGCTCAGAGTCATTGTTATTGACGCTCTCGACGAGTGTGATGACAAGCTGGCAATGAGAGAATTCATCAGGATCCTTGCTGCCGTGATGATGAACCGACGAATTCCGCTCCTTTTCTTCATCACAAGCAGAGTCGAGGAGCATATCCGCGAAGAATTTGAATCAATCCGATCCACTACACATGTTTTGTCCCTCGATGATTTCGATGCTCGCATTGACATTCATGAGTTCTTTCGGTCTCGTTTTGAGAATCTTCGCAAAATGAAGGGTCGACTCATGGCTCGTGTGCCTCAGCCATGGCCATCCACTGCAGACATTGACATTCTCGTTGAGAAGTCATCCGGTCTCTTCATCTTTGCATCGACTTTGCTCAGATATGTTGAAGCTGCAACTATGCCACACCGCGAACTTCCGAAACTGTTGGATGCCCATGTTGGTATTGATCCACTCTACTCTCAAGTCCTTTCATTCGCCTCACGTGATGACCATTTTGATCGTGTCCTTGGCACTGTCATACTCCTCCAAGAATCTCTCCCATTGCCTCAACTTTCACATCTTCTCCAGCTTGAATATGAGGAGGTTCTGGTTGAATTGCTACAAGTCCAATCAGTTCTCAAGGTCCCTGAGGATGACAAACAACCTGTTCAACTTATGCACACATCATTGCGAGACTTCTTGACCACTGAGGAACGTTCAAAAACATTTTTCATCAATCCTCCAGCATGTCATGCTGGCATCACAGTTGATTGCCTTAGAGTTATAATGGATCATGAGGGAGATACCTTCCTGGATGGTAAGGCAGAGATATATGCATCTCAGAATTGGTATCAGCACTTCCTTAACATTGTTACTGGGGAAAACATCAATATCGTGCTTAATTCACCTTCTTGCAATCCAGTCATTAGGTCCTTGGAGGAATTTCGATTGAGACAGATATTTGATTTATGGGTCAACACAGTGATTTTACAACGAAGACAAATAGTTCGAAGGGCATTATCAATCTTAAATGAGATAATCCAAAGTTTAAATGTGAGTGCTTCATATCACTTTAGTGTTACTCTGGTTAACAGTTGTAACATACTCTCTAGCAATTACAGAACTATCCAGTGGAACTTCTGCAGTATATACAGGATATTCAAAAACATTTTGATGTAAGTGAGCTGCTATTTATGGACCAAATACTTAAAACCCAATGACTCTCTAATTCAGTTGGTGAGTGCAATCAGATTGATGTGCAACAGCATTTCCTTGGTCTCATAATTCATGATCAGAGTGTAAGTTATATTATTGCACAGTGTAAATTAAGCATAAAATTATGTTAATCCCTCTTTGAACAGGTTGTAAGTACAGTTTTGAACTCAGATGCAACAACTATTGATTAATGGATTTTGTATAAATCAGAAGGTGATTTTGAGTTTGACATGACTTTGAAAGTGAAATGAAGGCTAAGTGACTATGGTCAATCATATAGGATGTTAGTGGTTTCATGTTCTGGGATCAATACTCATTCTGAATGCTTTCTGAACCACTTGGTGGCAGTTTGTGAGTGATATAATAGGACCATGATAAAGGAACTAACTGGCTTCAACTGATGATGGCAATCAGGAAGTGTGCATTTTAATTGCTTGAAATGTAATCTATTTATGATGTGGAATTGCTTTGCTCCTCCCTTAGAGAGTAAGTGACTGTGATAAGAGTTTGAACAAATTGCTAATAATGTGGTGGTGTCAATCTATCCTTACTGGCAGTATGTGTGTGGTCTTAGTTGTAGGGTTTGAATAGAGATGCTGATCTTCTTGTAATATTGATCTGCGCTCAGCTTGTGCGTGATCCTGTCTGTGGATCTGGAATGGATGTGCTAACATTCTTGCGGCACTGATCTGCCCTCAGCATGTGCGTGATCCTGTCTGCTGGGCTGGAATGGATGTGCTAACATTCTTGCGGCATCAATCTGTCCTCAGGATGTGCATGATCCTGTCTGTGCATCTGGAATGCATGTGCTAACATTCTTGCGGCATTGATCTGCCCTCAG